>JAYMTH010000525.1:0-20301 GCA_036897465.1 Pelargonium australe
GTCAGCACAATAACCAAACGAACGATTTAAACTTGAAATATAAACAAATCGATCAATAACAAGCATGAAAATATACGATTTTAACAGAAAATTACATTCGTAGATCGAAATTGAATATTGATTGTCGCAGAGAGTGTATAGAAGAGAAGTCCTGTTCTTCCCCTTTGCTCAAGAAACCTGTAATTTTTTAAATTTCTAATTTAATAATTGTTTTTTAAATTGTTTTATGGTTTTATAATGGGCTGGGCTTACGGTTTAAGTGGGCCTTGCAAAGGCCCAACTCCAAAATTGGGCTTTTACTCAGTTTTGAATCCAATGCCTCAGATGACATGAAACCCTAACAGTAAATTTCTTTGCATCTTCGATCTCTCTCTGCTCTGTCGAATGCGACCGTAGAGAAAATTGCTCATCGTTTCAGGTTCGGATCCGATCTCCATCTCCTTATTTCTGTTAATTTCGATATCTCTGTTTGCTTCAGGTTCTTGTTTGAATCTGTATTTGAATCTGCTCGTGCACTTTTTGTCAGCATCAATCTTCAATTTCGTTGTTTTTGTGTTATTGACCGATTTATATTACTTGTAGATTTGATTGTTTCTCAAACTCGAAGCATATTTGTCGATTTGTTTCCATAAAAACATTTTTACGTGAAGATCACTGAATAAATTTACCAAATTAGTATCCAAATTATGAAAATTGATTCATTTTTAGGGCTAAATTAGTTGGTTTTTATTAGTTTTTGCTCACTCTTTGGCCAGATGTGTTTGCTCGGTTTGAGCCTAATCAGTGATCACTGAGATCAGAACATAGATCTCCCAGATTAAACAGACCTCAACTCAATATTTTCTCGAGAAAAGGGGAAGATAAATCCCGAGAAAATGACGGTGAAGGTTCCTTCCAAGAAATGGGGCGCCTTTCGTATCATGGTCGGTACTATTGGTGGCGGCATTCTCGGTTTCTACGTATTGCACCATATGGAGATTAGTTACAAGGTTAGTGATGTTTGCTATTTGATCCTGTTTGGCTTCCAATAACTCTCAAATCATGTTGTCTCTACATAAAAATCTCAACCAGACATTGCAAGATTCGTAAGCTATTGAATAGTGTTTTTCTTTGATTGGTTAATTTTGGAGTTTGTTGATGATTTAGGCGATGATGAACGAGAAGCTGAGAATATACAGGGAAGAACAAGAGAAGAAGGAGAAATTAAACGAGCTTGAAGATCCTCTTAAGAGCTAAGTTAGTGTTTGTATTTGAAAATTTTGGATTGAAAATAAGAATTTAGAATGATCATTCTCACGCAAAGAATGATCATTCTCACGCAAATTCGAAGAATGAAGTTCTCGTTCCTGTTTCTGTTCTTAATTTGCGTTTTAATTAGACAAACTATCTAATTCAAAATGTGATGAATCCATTTTACTTGTGGAGGTATCCGTCATTGTGATTATCGTATTGCTGAAGATATGTCCACTTGCAAGATTCAAAATACTAATAGTCCTCATGCAGCCGGTCGATTTGGATGGTTAGGTCATATAGACGATGAAGAGTCAGATTTGGATCCGGGTGAAGAAAGAGAAACATATATTTGTATGCAATCATTGTGGAGGTGTCCGTCATTCAGATACCCAATGCCATGTCGGTTGCTGTGCTATTGGATCAATTTAGCAAAAAGGTTCCCTACATATTCTAAAAAGAAAGGGTAAAAAATGATGATAATGTATAATCCGTATGAGAACAAGAATCTTGAGACACAAGTTATTTGTTTTATTTATTGGTTCGTTCTTTTCTTCTTCTCGTCCATAATCAGAGTTCTTGACATTTTTAAACATTAAAACGGTGCAGTTTTGTTCTTATTACTTAAGTTTCACTAATTGGACGACCACCAAAATACTCGACATTTGTTGTGTCTCCCCACATAAGCTAAGATGTATAAATAATATGAATGAATATTGAGATGATTGAAAAATGCTTGTATGACTGGATGATTAGAAGAGATTCGCGTGTCTAAATGAGAACGACTATAAGAGAGAGACTTGTGTCTAAATGAGAACGACTATAAGAGACTTGGATGTCCGACTAGCCTAAGAACATGACTTTTAGTGACATCTTGGGCTCCAAAGATGCCAAGGTTTTCAGCTAGTCACGTCTAGACGACGTCCTTCTCGAGGTGAGACGACTTTTCCTATATGTACTTACAAGGGGTCAAATTAATCTGTGAAAAATTAGGTAGCACCATAGCTATTTTAGTAGTTTATACCTAGAATAGTTCATATTTTCAATCAACAACAAATTATATATAATAAATAAATAAATAAAAAGCCAGGTATCAGGTAACTGCAGATGGTCAAGTGCAACAAATCGAGACCGTCAGATTGTCCGAAAATCCAACGGCTGGGATAGAAACCCTAACAGCATCACAGCCATAGTGATCTCAGTGCCACTCTTTAAAGCCTCGGAGCTCGCTCATTCTTCATCTTCCTGGAACTCTCTCTGCTCTGTCGAAGGCGGCCAGAGAGAACTTTGCATTTTCTGTCAGGTTCGGATCCGATCTCTCTCTATTTTCTTTTTCCTAATTCCAATTTCCGCATTTCTTTTTCTCATTGTTCTCGTTTGATCCTGATTTTGATTCTGCATGTGCAATTCTGCATGCGCGATCCTTGTAAAATTGAGATGTTTTTTGCACTGATCGATGGGAATTGTTCGTTAAAACATTTCGATTTTATGTATTTGACGTTTCATATCTGTTTCCGACTAATTATTTTTTGGTTGCTTTCGATAGTTCGTGATCATTTTTGCCATATAGGATTTGCTCGGTTTGTTTATTTGCATGCTTTTGAATAGTAAATCTGACGTTGATGTTGCTAAGTAATTAAATCATTTGAATTTTAGTCTGATCTATATTTTACTGTAACTTTCACGTGAAATGATTTTGATATTAATAAATAATATTTTTTTTATCGATCTCAAAAAAAAAAAAAAAAAAAACGATGTTTGAGATTTTCTGTTTCTATAATTATCTGTATGATCAGAACAGAATTTCAATCGTCAATGGTGTCTTATTTGTTGATTGATGTGCATTTGGTTGTTCTAATTGGACTGCTGTGGATGTAGTTCTGTATTATTTTTTATTCGATATCAAACATTTTGTCTTTTCTATTGGTCATGATTAATTTGTGATTTCTATTCCTAAAATGAAATATAGTTAATTTGTTGTCAAGATATCAAACTTGAAATCTATATTTTGTTACAATTTGCATACATAGCTCCTGTAAGTGACTTATTTGTTTTTTGTTTCTTGTTTCAGTTTTTTATCCTAGGATTTCATTATGGGTAAGGAAAAGTTTCACATTAACATTGTGGTCATTGGCCATGTCGACTCTGGCAAGTCAACCACCACCGGTCATCTTATCTACAAGCTTGGAGGTATCGACAAGCGTGTGATCGAGAGGTTTGAGAAGGAGGCTGCTGAGATGAACAAGAGATCATTCAAGTATGCCTGGGTGTTGGACAAGCTCAAGGCAGAGCGTGAGCGTGGTATTACCATTGATATTGCCTTGTGGAAGTTTGAGACCACAAAGTACTACTGCACTGTCATTGATGCTCCTGGCCATCGTGATTTCATTAAGAACATGATCACTGGTACATCACAGGCTGACTGTGCTGTTCTCATTATTGACTCTACCACTGGTGGTTTTGAAGCTGGTATCTCCAAGGATGGACAGACCCGTGAGCATGCATTGCTTGCTTTCACCCTTGGTGTCAAGCAGATGATTTGCTGTTGCAACAAGGTGGGCTTGTTGAAAATTGAAATGTCTTTATTGCTTGCATGAGATCTTTATTTTAATTGCATTGTTTTGCGTTATCTAATTTGTTTATGTGTTTAATGTTATTTCAGATGGATGCCACCACCCCCAAGTACTCCAAAGCTAGGTACGATGAAATCGTGAAGGAAGTTTCTTCCTACCTGAAGAAGGTTGGGTACAATCCCGACAAAATTGCCTTTGTCCCCATCTCTGGTTTCGAGGGTGATAATATGATTGAGAGGTCCACCAACCTCGACTGGTACAAGGGCCCAACCCTCCTCGAGGCACTTGACCAGATCAACGAGCCAAAGAGGCCCTCAGACAAGCCACTTCGTCTCCCACTTCAGGACGTCTACAAGATTGGTGGTATTGGAACTGTCCCTGTTGGTCGTGTTGAGACTGGAGTCATTAAGCCTGGTATGGTTGTCACATTCGGGCCTACTGGATTGACCACTGAAGTCAAGTCCGTGGAGATGCACCACGAAGCTCTCCAGGAGGCTCTCCCGGGTGACAATGTTGGCTTCAATGTCAAGAATGTTGCGGTCAAGGATCTCAAGCGTGGATATGTCGCATCCAACTCCAAGGATGATCCTGCTAAGGGTGCTGCGAGCTTCACCTCCCAGGTTATCATCATGAACCACCCTGGCCAGATTGGCAACGGCTATGCCCCAGTCCTCGACTGCCACACCTCACACATTGCTGTCAAGTTTGCTGAACTCCTGACCAAGATCGACAGGCGATCTGGTAAGGAGATCGAGAAGGAGCCCAAGTTCTTGAAGAACGGAGATGCTGGTATGGTGAAGATGCTTCCGACCAAGCCCATGGTGGTGGAGACCTTCTCCGAGTACCCGCCTCTTGGACGTTTTGCTGTGAGGGACATGCGCCAAACGGTTGCTGTTGGAGTTATCAAGAGTGTGGACAAGAAGGACCCAACTGGTGCCAAGGTCACCAAGTCTGCAGCTAAGAAGAAGTGAGGAAGTTGAGGTTTGATTTTGCTGAGATCCTTTAGGTTAAGTTTATGTTTCGTATTGTGTACTTTTCATTTACCGGTTTGGCAATTTTGGTGAGCCTTATGAACTTTCATTGCTGATTATGTCTTGAGCTCAGTTTTCATTGAAGATCTTCTGGTTCTTAGCATTTGAGATGAGTCTGTAGTTCTTGGTATGAACAGGTTATGGTTTCTATAGTAGTTTATTTTGCATATTGCTGTCTTTGTCAAACTTATTTTTTTGGATAGTTGATGGTGTGATGAAGCTTTTTATCAATGTTCATGCCTATGGGTTATTGTCACAGTTTGGGAACATGGGAATGTAGATTGCTTGAGAAGATAGAGAGTATTTTCAAAATGTCTAATTGGGAATATATATGGATGAAATCAAATACTCCCACCTTTTCAAATCAAAATGTTATGTTTTCATTTTTTATAAAAAATTTAAGAATTATCAGATAATTTAATATGTTTTTAATATTATCTCAAATTATATTATTCATTCAAATCTAATTTTATACTCAACAATAAATATATATATTATTCATTCACACACATATGTCTTATAGAATAAAATTTGTACAAAACTTGAAACATTCACTATTTTCCTTTTAAGTTGGGGTCGCAAAATTAAGCACTAAACCGCGTACTTTCTATGTAAATCCCCCACCTGACCCGATGGTATGCACACATACATCTTCACCTCTTACGAGATCAAGTTCAGGTCATATAATTTTGACTTAAAACCTGAATTACCAGCTCTCACTGTAGTTTGTGTAAAACGTGAAATGGTAAAATTTATTTCCTGTGAACCCAAATTAAAAAAACTTGTTTTTTCGGCCTAAAGTTTCCCTTTTGAAGTTGAAACCTAGAACCCACAATCGCATATTTATATTAAAGCAATACACACATAACCATTAGACCCAAACAAACTCCGAAGGATATGGTTTTTTTAATGTGAAACTTAAGGCTAAGCATATTTGTTGGAATATATGTTAAACCAGCAAGAAATGAAAGCATGTTCCTGTGTAAAATCAAAATGTACGCATTCTATGAAGAAAATAAAAGCAAATTAACAAACGTCCTTGCCTAAGTTGATCAGTGATCATAATTTGTGTTAAATTTGGTATCCTCCTTGTAAACACAACAAAAAATCAAGACATTTTCAGGTACTTTGTCTGCAAGTGTGATAGATCCAGGTTTTGATATGCCACTCTCCATTTTCTTGCTTTAATTTGACAAGGTTCCACTAGGAGGGATAACACCTGAAAAATGGAAGTTATTTTACTTCTCGTCAAACCATTAGAACCATAAACACTAAGGTCGTTCACAGTGCTTCCGCTAGTGCTTAAAAAGATGATTAAAATCAAGTGAATCCAATTCTTACTAAGAACTAAATTTTCTTAAGGGGAATTGCAGACGGCTCATATGAACCATACGTCTTTTGAACATGACAACTTAAGACTTTTTCACGACACAAAACCCATATGAAATTTTCCAAACCTGTTATGTTAGTTAACACTAACAAAAAATCTTTCATCACATGTCTTGCACATAACAATTTTTTTATAGAACTAATTTTGCCTCTTCACCATTTAAAGATGAACATTTATCTCTTTTTGAACATTTGAAGAATCCAGCAGGCAGATGAAGATTCTGCCACCAGATCTGAACTTTCAAGAAATGAGAACTTAGGGTTGCTTACCACTTCCATATTGATTACTAGTATTTTTAAATGCATATTGTATTATTGTCTTCTTATTCAATCATGTTGAGTTGACACCATCACCAAAAAATGGTTTTTGGAAAGTTTATGAAAGTTATCTGTTCGATTAGTGAGTTATTTGCAAAAGAGACCTGATTCATAGTGGCTGTCTGCAATTATCATAGAATGCATAATGATAAGATCATTACTCATTAGAGTACCTTCTCATAACTCCTTGTCACTGTCATCATGTGCCTTTGTCACTGCCTTTTCTGCTTCTTCCAACACGAATGTTTTAAGTGACTCGACATCCCTAGGTCCTGCATAAATTCACAGTAGGTGCAAGCATAGTTAAAACTTACACAAGCTCCATCAAATTAAGGCTAACTTTGAGTCAAGAAAAATAATTTCCGGAACAATGTTTACTCTTCTGCTACATGGGAAAATTCAAAACGGAGAACATTTAATCATGTGTAGTCCCTCCCTGTGAAACAACTTCGAGGAGATTTTTGACAGACATAAACATCTTCCATTTTTAATAAACGCTTGAAAATAATCAATTCTTAAAGAATGTTTCTCCATGTAGTATACTTTAGGTGAAACAAAAAGAACCATGTGATTCTAATTTGAAAGAAGTATCAACCATCATAAATTCATAATTACCTTGGACTCTACTATATCTGACAATTCCTTCAAAACAACTTTAATTTGATTATAGCACGGATGCCACCAACATTCACCAGTCCATCTCATTTAACATCCAGTTCCATAAATGGCGATGGCGCTATGTTTCTATTGGATGCATTAGCCTCAAAAGTCAAAACATGCACTAGACATAAACTACCATGTACCATCATATTCATAAATCCTTTGTAGAACAATGTACCAGCTCCTAGTCCTGATGATCCCTGGTAAAAGGACATGTTATTGTCTAAATTTTAAGCTTCTTTCAGGGTTAGGCTAGACCGAGGCCCTTGGATGAGATATCCTATTTCCTAATAGCGATATAGTTTCAAGGGATAGACAGATCGCTCTCAGATATAGCAAAGCAGTGTCTCAACATAAGCCATGATAAAATCTACAAGAAGTACTTGGTCAAAATGGGGGTAGAATCATGAACAAGTTGATTATATATCAGGCAATTGAAATACCAGATGAAAAATCTATATGCCGCCTTTTACTCCTCTCACTTTTCCCACGCATGAATAAATCCTCCAACTTAGAACCATAAGTGATGTATTTAACAGAGATACTCTTGACACACACAAGAGGCTACTTGAATTGAAATAATGCTAACACCACCTACGCCCCAAAATGTGATAGATACATTAAAACAAAAAAATGTAATTGACAATTTAGATACTATCTCCAGAATCATGGAGTAACAGAGAGGACTATGAGATATCAACACAGTCAGAAATCAGAATATCAAACCTCATGCTTGTTCAAGGAAAATGCTAACTCAAAAGAATTCAATCTAGATATGAAAAGGTAATAAATGAAATTACTTGTTTAAAAAACGTATACAATTCAAATATTACCTTGATATTTGGCAACTTCTTCTCCCTCATAAAAGAGCTTAAAGGTAGGATATGAATGGATATCAACTTTAGAACAGACTGGTTTATTTAAACCACAGTCAACCTCCCCGACCTCTATTTCATCTTCCCCTTCCATTGCCTTCCCCAAGTCCTCCCATAGTGTTCCCAAGTTCTTACTATAATCAGTTTTAGCATATCAGCAAGGACATTAAAAAAAATATAGTTTCATAATCTATACTACCTAACTTAGGTTTTGATTAAGGGTTCGAGTAATTACCAATGCTTGCACCAAGGAACACAGAATTTTACAAACCAGGCAGTGTCTTTCTCCTTCACCTAGGGAATGTGCATTTATACTCAAATCAGTAAATAAATTCCACCACACAATCTATAAAAAATATCAATAAAACAACTCATAATTGCTACTAACAAAGAATATTTTTTTTCTCATACTGGTACTGCTATGTTCAGTACGTATACACACATGGGCACATAAATTACATACACTAATAACACACTGCAAGTCTGCAATCACAAGCTATCCACAAAAACACTTCCCATAAACTAAACTTTGAACTTAACCCATTTCACCTTATAATCCAACAAATAAGCTCCCAATCAGAAAAATCAATAAAAATTAAGCAGACAAAAGATACATGTATTCTTCAAAAACAGCACAAAATGATCAATCTAAGCAAATGAATCAACTCAAGCCTTAAAAATACAATATACAGACAATCAGGAACCAAAAGCCCAATTCTGGTTTCAACTGGCATGGAACAGCGATCTGTAAGTACACATACGGAAACGATGAGCAGAGACAGCTTAGGGTTTCTTAGGAAGCTTACCTTGTCGGAAAAAGTATCGGCGGTTAGGGTTATGACATCGGCTTTAGTGTGTGAAATCGAAATCGATAGAAGCAGAGACGATGCGAGAAGAAGAGAGCAGAATCGAATCCTCATCGTAGAATTTAGGGTTCCGATTGACGAAAATTTCTAGAGAGTGTGAGATTAGAGCAGTTTCGCGAGGCTAAAGCTCTGCTCTATTGGATTGAATCAACCGTTTCTGGACACCGTCCTCAGTTCATAATTCAGATCAGAGCGGCGATCTGGCACGTGCTTTGTACTATCTGCACGTGAGAATGATTTTTTTTTTTTTTTTTTTTCTTTTCAATTTTAACAGAATTGGATCGAAATTAAGGGACATTTGAAATTTAATCCAACTCTACGGTTCATCTATCATTATCATATTCTGAACTAATTTTATATGAAAATGACCTTCCAAGTAATGAGAACCTGTTATATTACCATACCACCAAGCGCGTATGAGATCTCGAGTTCGAGTATCGGATAATACAGCTAAGTCAAAATTTTGTTGGGAGAGCGTTGCCGCTCCTATGGTCATATCCGGCTCGAATAAGAATTAGTGTAAGTGTGATGTGACTTAAATTTTTTGATCATGTGTTGATCATGAGCATGCTCCGAAATCTCATCTCATGATTAAAAGAAATATATATGTTAAAATAATGTGACAAATTTTTACATTTGGAATCAAATTTCAAATTAACGCCGCAATCCAATCAGTCAAGGAAGAGTTGATATGTTTTTATGCCAAAAAATGGCATCAACTTCTAGGAAGCTAATAAACAAAATTGGATCAACCTTACTAGTCGAGAGGCCAAACCCGCTCACCCGCTTCACACCATTTAGGCGAGTTAGGCCATATTGCCATAAGTACAACTAAAAAGTTGATGTAAAGATTTAAGCCACAACTATTAGCAAGAGAAAATGATATTGACCAAAACGATGTCATACTAAAACTACATTTGAGTCT
This sequence comes from Pelargonium australe, assembly GCA_036897465.1. NCBI lineage: Eukaryota > Viridiplantae > Streptophyta > Magnoliopsida > Geraniales > Geraniaceae > Pelargonium > Pelargonium australe. The sequence goes on from JAYMTH010000525.1 coordinate 9,868, forward strand.
TATTGATCAAAAGAAGATCACACTAGTACTACATTTGAATCACATTCAACACTGTAATTTAGGTCTATTCAACACTGTAATTTCATAATAGATCTATTCAACACTTGATCAAAACGAGATCACACTAGAACTAGAACTACATTTGAATCACATTTAGTTGCTTCGATTTGAGTCATCAAAGTTGGTCTGTTGCATCGATTTGGTCATAATAGGTCTATTCAACACTTGATCAGAACGAGATCACACTAGAACTACATTTGAATCACATTTAGTTGCTTCGATTTGAGGTTCGATTCGAGTCATCATCGTCCTATCATATTCTATACAAAAGATGGACTATGTTGTTACATTCATCATTTTGTGTTCCTTATAAACACATCATTAATATTCTCAATTTGGCCAAGTCGATTTCAACGTACGCAGCAAATAACATTCGCGATTTTATTCACAACATACTCATAAACATAACAGCAACAAACTAAAGAAACATCCTACGCAAAACCAAAGTTCCCAACATTCCTGATCACTTTCAGATACATTTGCTTCTTCTCCTTCCTCGTATCCTCCTCCTCCTCTTCCTTCACCGTCTTCTCCGGCGTCGAAGCCGATCGCGAAGGCAATATCACAGACTCTCGCTGCGCGTCAATGAACCTTCTTATCTTGTCCTCGCTCGTGCCAAACGCCGCCGCGAGCTCCGGACTCCGCAATGTCTGGAGAATCGAGCTCCGTCCGGCCAAGAACTGTGGCCGGTTCTTGCGCGCCGACGTCGTGAACCCGAAGAACTCGAACGGACCGGTTCTTGATGCGATTTGGCAGAACGGGAAGTATCTTGGCACCCAGAAAATGTCTCCTTCTCGCACCTCAGCTTTCATGGCGCGAGTTCCGTTCGGGAACACGATCTGGACCGTACCGGATCCTCTCAATACGACGCCGTACTCCGTCGCCGTTGGATTCACATGCGGTGCCATCATCGACCCCTGTTTAGCAATATAGAGACTTCAAATTTTAACCAAAATTTGATTAACAAGTTGTTAATTCGAAGGGCAAAGTGGTAATTAATTACCGCCGTGAGGTTGACGAGGTAGACTCCGATGCCGGAGTGCTTGAGAGGAGAGTAATCGGAGCCGTCCAGAGCGACGCTCCATCCGTACGCGTTCTTGAAATCGGGACTCCGTTTGTAAATGTTGTACGAATCCGGACCGGATTTTCCGGTGGTCCGCTCGCTTTTCTTCTTGTTTCCGTCGCCGGAAAACAAAGAATTCAAGAGCTTCCTCCACGACCACACTGTGGGTTCCTCTGTTTCTTGCTGATCAGACTCTTCTTGTTCTTGCAAATCCACCATGCTCTTCATTTGTTCGAGCCTGTCCTGTTCTTTCAGCTCCAAGAACTTCCTCCAGAAGCTTGGCGCATGAGAATCTGAAATGTACACAATCGGACCCTGTTGCTGTCTGCTCATAATGTCCTTGATTTCTGATGTTGTGACCTAAAATCAATATCTTGTTAACATTAATCTTCAATTTGATGTATTGCAAATGCAATAAAATATCAAGAAAATGATAATCGGATTGATAGATTACATTATAGGCAGCTGCAAGCGTTGCGGTATCGAATCCGGCGAGTATAGATGAGGGATAGGTTCCTCCGGCGATGGAGAATGACTGCAAAATGCACAAAAAAACATAAATTAAATAAAAGAGTTCTTAAAAAATGCTAATTAGATAGCAAAATTGTGAATTTAATGTACCTTTAGAACACCCCAACCCAAGCTCTCTTCAGGGTCAATGCTGCAAATAATGTTGAGTCTCTGTCCCTCCCCTGTATTCACCAAGTAGAAAACAGAGCCCGCCGGGACTCTGTAAATGTCTCCGATCTTCAACTGCCTCTCGACCAGCTCGTCTTTGTATATCAATCCAATCCTAGCCTCCCCTGCTCAAAAACAAATTAATTTACTAATTCGACCCAAAACAGAGCATACATTAATGGATCAAACCGTACCTCTCCTGATGAAGATGATGAGATGCGAGTCGAGATACTGAGGAGTGAAGAGGGTCTTTGGCTCCATAGAGATGAACCCAATGTGCATTGGCTTCTCGGTGAATCTGGGTCCCAATCCGTAGTTGAAACCCTCCACCACTCTCATCTCTCCGGCGTCGGTTTGGACCACGCGCTTGGAGTGTTGCAGCAAGAACAGGTCCTCTGTTTCTTGCTCCTCTGGTGCTCTTCTTTTCCTGTACTCGATGTCTTCGTCTTCTTCTTCTTCGGGGTAGGGTTGTTTGTAGCAGAGAGCTGTGGAGAGTCCATGGCAGAGCAGTAGAGCTGCTAGGAGGAGCAAGAGGGTGGTTCTGTTTCTCATTGTGGCTGTGCTCTGTTTCTGTGATGTTTGAGGTCTTGTAATGGCTGTATATGAAGGAGAGGGGTGGAGAGAAAATGGTGACGCGTGTGAGGCATGCAAGTGTGGAAGGTTTGGTGTCGAGTTTTGGCGGAGACAACTCTTGAATTGGGTTTTGATATTTGCATTTGGCTTTGTAGATTTTTGGCTATCCATTTTCTTTGCGTGTCAGGTCACAAAACATGGCGTGTGAATTTGTGTTCGCGAGTTGTGTTCGTGTCGGGTTAAAATTTAGCATTACGTTAAATATGTCAACACGAACTTGACTCATTCAAAATGAGTTGATTTACACGTCACGAACACAACTTGTTTACAAGTGGATTGACAGAAAAAACACGATAAACACGTTTAATAATCACGTTCGTGTTGACTGACATTTTCAAAGGTCTAGCCCAGGCTAATTCTCAACCCAAACCCAAATACTAAGCGAGTCCAATTTGATTATGGTCTCTCGCGCACAAAACAAACCCAAGCGTGTATACGACCTGTCGTTTCACTTTTTTTTTTTAAATTGAAATATAGAACAAAAACAAGTAGCCGTTTGGCACGACGGTCTCAACGGTCATTTCCGTCTCCACCCTCCTTCCCACCAGATCGTCGACCATAATGTCCGATTCGACCCTCTACAGTGACACCGACCACGACTGTAACAACAACAGCAACATCAAGAAGGACAATTCAGTTCCTTTCGTGCCTGAGATCCCAATCGAGATCGTGAGCGACGAAGAAATGGCTCTAATCGAAGCTGTTTTTGCTGCTGCTTGCTCTTCCATCCCACCAGCGCCTTCTCGTCCCTCTCTGTTCTCTAGTCAGATTCAGAGAAACTTCAGGTCGATTCAGTCAATTACTGGTCTTTCCGAGAAGAGGGTTCCGGGTTCGTGTTCGACCCAACCCGATATTGAGGATTCGGGCAATTTGACCCAGAAGAAGACCAGAGTGGTCGCCGATTCGTTGTTGCAACGGTTCCGGAAGAACAGGGGCTTGTCTGTGACTGATATTACGGCCACGGTATGATTTTTCTTTTCTGGGTTTCTCTTTGAAATTGGGAATTGTGATGTTTTGTAGATTAGGTTTATGGATTTAGGTTATTTATTTATTTTTATTTTTTTATTGTCAGAATTTGAAATATCAGTCCTTTTAATATATTCTTGTCTGAGGCTATAAAATTTGTACTTAAATTAACCTTTTTTGTTGTTTCAATTCATGGAAGTTGATCCAAATTGATATTAAATTGCGTCCCAATTGATGTTTACAATAGGAATGGTGTGAAAAACAAATGGAGTTTGTTCTCCTTGTTGGCAAGAAAAAACCCAACAAAGCTATGCAAAGAGGCAGTGCCCGCCACACGACACTCGAAGAAGAGGTAAGCTTTTATAGTTTTTAAGTTTCGTGTATTTGTTGATTTCTCAATCGGGTGAGAGTTGTGCAATGTTAAGGTTAGTGTTTGGTGACTTTGGGGTCAGTGTTTGTTCTAAAAATTCAGAACAGTGAGCTGCACTTTATTAGATAATTTCTCATTGCTTGAAAATGGTTATGCACTTAGTTCCTAGATATTCAAGTTCAATAGAAAAGAAACCATTTTGAACAACAGTTAAAGAGAGCATGTTTGTGCATTTGATTCAGTTAGCAATCTTATTTGCCCTCTAGAAATTGCATCTTTGATCAATGATCGTGAATCATGTATTTGGAGAATCATTAATGTTCCTCTCTATGCATACATAACGGATGACTCGTCATTGCTTGAAAATGGTTCTGTGTTGAGTATCAAGATTTTCAAGTCGAATGAAAAAGAAACCATTTTGAAGAATAGTTAAAGAAAGCATGTTTGTACATTTGATCAAATTATCAATCTTTTTTGGCCTCTTAAAGTTGTGACTAGTGATTGTCAATCTTGTATTTGGATAAGCATTATATGTTCGATTTATATGCTCATCGTATCTTTTTTTCCAGGTTGTTACAAGAGTTAAAGTTCAGGTTCAATCAATTGAAGATGCATGGGCTCTTAAGTTCATTAACTTTATTACCGGTGTAAACCAGTTGCTTTTCGATGGCTTGACACGTGAACTGCAAATGTGAGTTTGATCTTTTGTGGTTGAGTCCAAATTTTACCTTTGGCTTCTCTTTGCATTGATGCATCCATATTATCTATTGCTGATAAATTGTACTGATAATATCAGATTAGGCTTCGTAGAAGGTGTGTGGATGATTGGAATAATTGACGAGATCCGAATGCCCATTATAGGAACACATAGAAACCCGACATTGGTGGACACGAAAACCCGTGTAAGAGATATACTTCCAAGTGAACCACAACAGAGAAATGGAAGGTATATGTATTCTAATTGCCTTTGAAGAAGGATTAGATCATTTTTTATTTTGGTTTCCTGATTTATTTTACTTACAATATACCTTTTTTTGGCAGGCTTCAATTAATGTGCTACAAGTATTTATGGGACAATTTAGCTGCTGATAAATTCCCCACCCAAAAGTTGTACGACTTCTTTAGATTGAACCCTAATTGTATCTTATCTGAAGAGATCCGAGACAGCGCAACTAATTCGGGTTTCCCAGCGAAGGTAAATATTGTTTCTCCTCATATTATCAGCAATATTCAGTATGCAAAATATTTGCTCTGTAGCCAGCCTCAATGTTTGTATGGGAAATGGTAAGAAATTACTTAAAATATGCATATTTTAGCGAGGCAAAGAAGCTTATTTCATCTTTTGCTTGTGACCACCAAAAAATCATCCTAAAAGATACGAATCAATATTTGCGAAATTGCCAATGTATATATTCATATAGAGAATCATTATCTAATTGTGAGGGAAGCTTGATTTCTCGGTTCCATCTTCTCATTTGCAGACTCTTGATGATGTCGTGAAATACTACATAAATACATGTAGCATCCTGCCTCCTGCTCACAATCAGCTTCTATTGAGGTGAGGACATAGCTAATGCCAGGATCTTTTGCAATGTGTTTCTTTGCATTTTTTTAATTATCTTTTCACACACTCCTGTGCGGCTTTGTTTAAGCAAGACATGTCTATCTGTTTCTTTTATGCAGATACGAGTTTCAAAGAGACAATTCAGTGATTGGTGAAGACGAGTTTACGTATGATTCTGTTTGGCTTAAGAGCCAAATTAAGGTTTGTCTCGAGTTCTGGAAGGGAGAGCGAGAAGCCAATTACACTGCAGAGGAAGAGAGCTGGAAATGCCGGCATTGTCCATTTGCTTCTTCGTGTCCTGCAAACACCAAGCCCGACAAAAGTAGAACAACAAGCCCTACAGCATGAACATTGTTATCAGAATCTTGCAACGATCAAAGCAAACAGCTTTTGTTCAAGAAAAAGCTTCTTTACTTTACTAGAATCATGTTCGAGACAGGGAGCGATGAATTGCCAAGAAATTCGCTTTTGGATACAATTTCCCTGTTGTAACCTTCAAGTCTCATTGTGTAATATAACTGAATTATATCTCTCCCTCTGAAATTGAAGCTCGCTTGGCTTGGCTGTTATGCTAATACAATCAGCTTGGACACCATGAATGATTTTTAGTTCCAACAAAGATGGCCTATTGAAAATGTTATATTGAACCCAAGGGTAGTGGCGCAATTGACAACAATGCGTGAGTGGAAGGAGTGTTTTCGTTCGATATCTGCTCAACACACCCATGGGGAGAGCTGAAAACTTTAACCGTGAATAAACCTCGAATTAACTGTGAACAAACCTCGAATGTATATTAATCTGGGTATGGTAAAACGGTTTAAATGTGTCACGGACCCGGTCAGAAACCCTAAATCGGGAAAAAATGTTATAGTGGGAACATTTTAGAAAAATAGAATAAAAAAGCCCAAATTAAGGAGTAGCCCAAAAGTGAACTGAAACAAAACCTAACAGATTCGGCTAAGAGCAGTAGTGAAGAAGAAGATGGCGCGAGAAAGCAAGAGGACGAGGCCTAACATACTGGTCACGGGGACGCCCGGAACAGGCAAAACGACGACGTCTTCGGCTCTGGCGGAGGCCACACAGCTCCGCCACATAAACATCGGTGAACTCGTCAAAGAGAAGAACCTCCACGACGGCTGGGACGACCAGTTCGAGTGCCACGTCATCAACGAGGATCTGGTATCGTCTTCCTTTACCAAACCCTAATTTACTATTCTTTCTATGCTCTGTGAATCTGCTAAGACTAGTAAATTTTGAGCGAAGATTGGATGTTCTTGTTGAAATTTGTTAATTTCTCTGAGAACACGTAATGAATTTTAATTGAAAATTGGATTCACTCAGATTTTTAATTGAGTGTGCTTAAACTTCTGGTAAATATTGGGAATTTGGATAATTGACATGCTTATAGATTATGAATTTTGATGCAGCCACTCCATTACACCAAATGCTTGTATTTATCATTCAAATGATACAGTCACTATGCATCATTTTCAATTCTTAAATACTACTGAAATTTATAGTTGGTTGGTACGTATTCGATTTTGTTTTCAATGAATATAACTGGCTGGCAAAATCTATTTCACATTGATTACTTTACCGGGTTGAGGTCTAAATTACAGTTTTCACTAGATTAACTTTGATTGTAATTGGTTTGAAACTTAGAGTTGATGTTTGGAAAAGATAGTTTATTGGTTTGAAATGTCCTCGCGTGAAATGTGTTGTTGGTTTGAAACTTCGAGTTGATGTTTGGAAAAGATAGTTATTGGTTTGAAATGTCCTTGCGTGAAATGTGTTGTTGAAACATTAAGTGGATTTTGATTAGAGCTGACAATTCGTTCATGTGTGTCGTGCATAGGGTTGATTGTGTGTTGCACGACTCAATCCGAACACGACACGTTTGAAATGGTAAGTAAATGTGCCGTGTTGACACGACATGATAGACTCGAACACGACTCAACACATTTTGCATGATAGAACCAACATGTTAAACACGACACGACCGGCACGTTTGACATGTTATTAAGATTAATTTACAATTATACCATTAAATGTGTATGTTACAACATGACTAATTAATCGTGAGCGCGTGTTTTGGAGGCCAAACATGAACACGATACTATACAAAATGTGTGTGCTCACATGCTAATTTTGTGTCGTATCACGACTCGAATTGGCATCTCTAATTTTGATGCTGCTACACTGACTCAATGCTTGTCCTTCAATAGAATTCTGTATAATGTACAAGTTTGCACTCTATAATTTGAGCAACAACATGCCAATTTCTAGTTATTGGTTCAATGTATCGCTGACGCGTTTAAAGTATGCTACATGAATGTCACAGGTTTGTGACGAGCTTGAGGATGTAATGGAACAAGGTGGAAACATTGTGGACTACCATGGTTGCGATTTTTTCCCAGAACGATGGTTTGATTGTGTGGTGGTGCTTCAAACCGACAACTCAATTCTCTATGATCGCTTGAGCAAGAGGTATCAACAGCACTACTCCGACCCTTGCACTGGTTTTTCTATTCCGAATTTATGTCCCTACCCTAATACTTTTTTGAAAATGATTTTGTGGCAGAGGTTACACGGGCACAAAGCTATCAAACAACATTGAGTGTGAAATCTTCCAAGTTCTTCTGGAGGAGGCGAAAGAGAGTTATCCGGAAGACATTGTTTTGGCGTTGAAGAGCGACTCTGTGGAGGACATAACTAGAAATGTTACTACAATGACGGATTGGGTAAGAAATTGGCAGCCTTCATCTTAATTTCAGCAGTACTGCTTTGTTCAGTTTGTTTTATGTCGTTGCCTCAAATTAGCAGTCGAGGTAGAGCATCGGACCTTTGCTTAGCAAGACAAATCACATTGTGAAGCTTTTGGCTTCATATGTGTGTGGCATTGTAAGATTCTTATATGACGTGAGGTTTTGTTTATTGTATGCTTTACTTTGCTATAAGAAACTAGCACTAGAACAGGAAGAAAAAAAATACACAATCGCAGCTATTTATTTTGTTATGCTTTGGCCTTAAATATTGCTCTAATATGGTTCTTCAACTATGCAGTTTTGTTTCAAATTGGTTCAATCCCAGACATTTTTTTGTTCGCGACAAGTTAGCTAAATTTACGAATAAAATCTATTTAAAATAAAATATGAAATTGGACAAAATGGATATGATAATCACATACAATTATGATTCCTCAATTGTCATGTCTACTTAAAAAGTAGATTGCAATAAAAATAGAACAAAATAACAAACTTACTCAATGAATATTCAATTGCAAGACTAGTACTTTTTTTCATGGCTCATCAGTTCCATCATTATTTTACTTTTTTCTCTCAACTGCATCATTAAAACATATAGAAGAGATTGGTGTATAACTATCTGTGAGAGTAACAGAGCAAACCTTTGGTTTGGTATGTACAACATAGCTATAATACTATATACAGAACTAACAAAATGGACCCTTTTTTTCTTTATTCAAGCTTCAGATTCGGAGAGACTCGACTCTTCTTGCTCTTCTGTATTGGCCTCATGAGGAATATGACCGGTTTCTATGGTGTTGTTGACGGAGATGGGCCCTTGTGGAGTTCCGAAAAGTGTGGTGAATATCTGTCTGTGGCATTCATCGCAAAAATAGAAATATGTGAAATGGCCCTCGTATGGGAGTTTATGCACTGCAGCTCCGGGAAGAACTCGGTGCACGAAATCAGTCATTGATGGCGGGACAACCCGATCATCCATCCCCTGTTTCAGGGCAAAAAGTTTTAGCATCAATAATGTCCCCAATCGAGTTGACATTATTTCGACCCTAAACTGATAAGTAGAGCTAGCAATTTGAGTCGTAAGACGACACAAGGCACAAGGCGCGGAATTAGCGTGTTTGGATTCACAGCTTATAATCGTGTACGTGTTGGAGAATCTAATACGTTTAGGAATGACGTGTTTGTGTTGGGCCTGCAAAACGTACACTTAATGGTATGATTGTAAAATTAATCCTAATAACATGCCAAATGTGTTCGGCAGTGCCAGACATGCTGGTTCTATCATGCAAAATGTGTAGGGACGTGTTCCAGTTGAGTAGTGGAGCATGTAGTCAACTTTCAACGCAACACGAACACGACTCGCATGCATGATTTGTCAGCTCTAGATTCGAGGATCACTAATATCTATAAGCAATACTTTTGAGAATGCATTAAGCAAAGTTTTTAATCAACCAAAATGAAAATCAATGCACAAATGGATGTCACTGACCTGCCATATATGTATCGGTCCAAGGAAGCCAGTAAATTCATGTTTTGTTCCACTGAATATGGACATAAGCCATTGAACAATGCCTTTGCTTCTCGGTATCTTCTTTAGTTTTAGGTCCGCGAAACTAAAACCCCAATTCTTTACCTGCAGAACAGCTTCTTCTACAAATGGTTCTGGACTTCCCTGCCGGATTGATTCTTCCACATCCCTTTGCCAGAATTCTTCATGTATTGGATCCTCAATCAAAGCTCTATCCTGGAAATATCAGAGTTATATGGGATGTAATTAGTTTTTTTTTTTTTTTTTCCTCTTTCTAAAAAGTCTCGGTTCCTAAGCAGTGGTTAAGTAAATATACAACTCACCCTATTTTCCAATGATAATGACAGCCACCTATCAATCTTATTGTGTTTTCCAGAAAGGAAGCTTCGGCGGTAGAAGTAAGCAAGACATCTCGGACACCTGCGAGCTAAAAAGTACATAAATTTCCTTCTTCTTGTCCACTTCTCCCAGGTACCATATCGCTCTTGCTTATTCATACATGGATCATACGGATTAACCATTGGAGCAAGCATAGCAGCACCTGCATGTTAGGCCATTATTGTGAATGAAATTGCAACTTTACATGTTATCAAAGTGATATGCCACATCTATCCGCGGCATATTATTATCCGTCTATTAAAAATATATTCTAAGCACCTAAAGCCAGTTTCATGCAGTTATAAGTGTTGGGATTTTATCTCCCTACCCACTATCAATCGTCTCACAATATCACTCGTGTATCACACAACTAACCAAGTTAAAGATAAACGCAACGAAAATATAAAATACAAGATGAACACAATATTT
>JAYMTH010000526.1:0-20301 GCA_036897465.1 Pelargonium australe
GTGGTATGTGTAATATTGGTATATAAGAGGGGAGGTATGTGTAATTATCCCTAACAAGTATCCAGATTCTCAAAAAAAACAGTGTGTAACAAAACAGATATGGGAACCCACAAAGCAAATGGCATAAATCATATCAAACCAAATCAAAATGGCCCCATTTTTTGAATCCTAATATTTGAGATAAAAATAGTGAAAAAAGAGGGAGAGAAGATGGTAGGTTTGAAACCTTATCACTTGCTTTCGGCTGAAGACAAAGCCCAGTCAGAAAATGGTGCTTTTGATTCCCAAAATTTGAAAGATGAGAAGCTCTCTCTCTCTCTAAGCTTAATATCCACATGGGTTGTCTATGTCCCACTCATTTCCATTCCATTCCATTCAATGTTTATTAGTCTATATCCGGAATTTTAGGGGATAAAAAGGTTAATGAGTAGGCCTTTAGGTGCATAATACCATTTTCAAATTTATTTAGTTCAAAGACGACTCTTGACTAAGTTCGTTCCTCATTGTCAACGGTATGTGATGAGATTTGTGGAGTGAGGTTTAAGGTGAAGCTCTCTTTAGGAAGTGAGAAACATTGTTACTTCGAGTACGATGCCTCGTTGTTGATAAGAAAAAGACCGAGACTTGAATAATTTATTGGACGAGACTCAACCAAGGTTCAAACAACATATTCAAACATGCGTTTGATCATGCCCAAAATTTTGTAAAAACAAGACGAATGTTAAGTCGTGACGTGACATCTCAACATTGGGTTATTATGAATAATAAAACATCCTTTCTTTTTATTGTAGGATAAACATAAACTACCAAAAATTAAGATGAAATAATCAAATCCCAAGATTAGTTCATGTTTTTGTATTCCTTTGCATTGCCCAACCACCTTTCACACCTTTAAACAATATCTGAGTTTCTTTAAGCTGCTCTCTCTCTCTCTCTTAACTTTTGGGTCATCAATCCATTTCAGTAAATCATCAGTCTATTAATTCAAAAAGGCTTTGAATGTAGATTGATTTCACACAAAAAGATGCAGCAACAAACACATGCATAGGATATGGCAGGTACTGAGAGACCAGTCTGCTAGCTTAGCTTTGCTTATGTCAAGAGAGCATGTTATGTGGTGTGAGCCAATCTACATGAATGTGCATGTGTGTGTGTGTGTTCTTGCTGGCTTTTTGCCCATTTGCCAACATGTCTTTGAGAAAGATAAAGAAACCAAATTTTAAGAAAAGCATTACAATGGATGATTCTTTCTACTGTGTGTGAGACCACTGCCCCATCCTTAGTGACAAAGTAACATCTTTTCTTTATCATTTACATGCAACATAGTCACCAACCTTTTGCTTTTTTCTCTCCTCTTTATCTTCTTCACTTTTGCTCTAACCAAACCACCTCTATTTTATTCCTATTCCTATTCCAATTCTATGCCTTTTAAGCACTTGGCTCCCACTATATGATTCTCATTCAAAATCCCACTTGGGTCTCTTCCTTCAACACACCTCCCATGGATCATCTCATTATAATGGCAATGGCACCTTCTAAGATTCTCTTCTTCTTCCTCTTCTTTCTCCTTCCTCTCTTCTCCACTGGTAAGCAACTTTTCTCAATGACTTGTAACTTTCAACACTTTGTTTTGTTTTACATATTTTTGCTGATATGCAGGAACTCTGGTGGGTTTTTCCTATCATGCAAAGCAGAATGCTGCAGCTTCACTGCCCTCTGAAACAGTATCATTCCTCAAGCTGAACAAGGTCTCTCCGGCTCAGATTCGGGTTTTTGCTGCAGACAAAAGGGTTTTGAGTTCTTTATCCAAAACTGGTGTTTCTGTTGATCTGTATTTGAACAAAACACAAGTTTTGAGTTTGGCCAATTCCAACTCTTGTGATGCTTCATGGTTGGACACCCATGTCAGCATTGTAGTGAGTGCTTCTACAATGCAGAGACAAGATCATGTCTTGCCTATGCTTCTTTCGGCCTTGAAATCGATCCATTCGTGCCTAGTAAGCTTTCATGTTGATCATAATGTGAAGGTCTCTGTAGCACTGTCACTGCCACTCCTCAAGAACTTGACCACAGCTCATGGCAAAGACCTGAATAGGGTCTGCAACTACATCAAGAAAGCTGGATCTTCAATCATTGTGGAAGACAGTATTGAAGGAGAGTTGAGCATGGGAGATGAGTTTGCTGAGGCCATGATTGAACGAGCCAGACTCGCAGTTTCGGTTCTTTCGGGTACTGATGTTCCTATTCTGATGACAATTACAAGCCCTGCTGTTCCAAGTCCAACAGAGGTAGCAGAGTTGAGCAACAAGGTCTTGAAGCATCTGAAAAACAACACTGAGATCTCAGGTCAGGTTGCAGGATTGTATGCTGAAGTATCTGTCATTGATGATCTTGCTCGGAAGAAACTCGAATGGGAAAAAGAAGAGATCTTTCCATCCTCACACAGAGAGCTAGTAGACAAGATTGACTTCAAAACAATCTCACATGATGTGATGAACTCTCCAAACACAATCTTTCCCACAACTCCCATATCAACCACACCAATCACCATCCCTCCAGACACACCTATTGTCACTGTCCCAGCTACAATTCCTGTGACAGTAACACCAACAAATCCAACTTCCACTCCTGTCCCTCTCCCCTCCACCACACCCATCACAGTTCCCTCCACAGATTCGTCCGTGCCAGTCACCAATCCGGTCACGACACCACCTGTAACTAACCCTGTCACAACATATCCTGCACCATCAGCAAATGTTCCGGTCACAACTCCTTCAGGTTCAGGTTCAGGCTCAGGCTCAGGACAGAGCTGGTGTGTGGCAAAGAGTGGAGCATCTGAGAGCTCAGTTCAGGCGGCGCTGGACTATGCCTGTGGAATTGGGGGAGCAGACTGTGCTCCTATACAGCAAACTGGGAGCTGTTACAATCCAAACACTCTTCAAAACCATGCCTCATATGCTTTCAACAGCTATTATCAGAAGAATCCATCACCAACCAGCTGTGATTTTGGAGGGGCTGCTACAATTGTTAATGCCAATCCAAGTAAAGACTGTCACTCATTTTCCATCAAACACAATTCAATATCTCACATTGTAGTCATTTCTAAGATTCTGCTAAATTCTTGAACAGGTACAGGTTCTTGCATCTTCCCATCGTCGTCATCATCATCATCAACATCCTCGTCGCCTACAACATCCTCAGCAACTCCTTCGCCACAGATTTTAACACCACCAGCAACACCAGTTACAACACCACCAGTAACACCAATTACAACACCAGTGACAACACCAATTACAGCACCAGTGACAACACCAACACCATTTACAACTCCAACACCAACACCAACAACATCATCATCCTCAGGGACAGGTGTTGCAGGGTATGGTGATTTGTACTCATGGCTTTGAAATGTTGACAGCAGTTGATAGAATCTTGAAATGTTTGTCTGACTGTTTTCATTTTCAACTTGCAGCTCTGGTACTCCACCTATGGTACTAAATTCAAGCGACCCGAATAGTATAGGCACCCCTACTGTTTTCGGGTCAGAGGTCCCTCCCAGTGTCAACACCTCAACAACATCCATCTCAGCAGCTAGACTACAACCCTTTATTGCCTGCATTTTTCTAGTAACATCATTTGTTACTCAAAGAATAGTTCAGGAGATGTAGAATTAGAACGGAGAGGACGTATAGATCCATTGCAGGAAAATGGCGATTCCCGGGAACGTGCAGCTGAATCAAGACAACGAAATCCAGATAAAGAACCTATGCACAAGCTTGCCCACAATGTAAAGTAATTCTAGTTACTGAGGAGGTATGGGAAGAGAACATATTTGCATGTTCTATATTATAATGTTTGTATGCTATCAAGAAAACAAGATTATGACATGGGATATGTATGATACAATAGGGTTTTAGTATTTCAGAATATGTGCATGTATATTTCTTGGAAGTAGTTGTAGGGCTATGATAATGAGATCAATAGAATGGTAAGATTGAATTCATTTGGCACTGCTTCTATTGTTTATTACTTTACATATTAGCCCCAGAATATATTTACAATCTGAAAAAATATAACATCATGAAAAAAATAAGCAATAATGATCTCATATAACATCATACAAATCAATGAATTCCATTTGTACCAACCGCTAAATAATGAAAATTGTACCCTCAACATTGACTTTTTAAATGGCTATTATGATTAAACATTATGAATTCAGAGAAACCTCCATAGCAAGCTACCATCAAAAGATTACACAATAAAAATTTTACCTTGGTAAGCATATTTCTCTAATTGCTTTATCAAAGAATATTCATTGTATCATCACAGATCTAGCAATTTCTTTCTATTTACTAATGACTATAATAGAGTGTTCTCTTAGTACTATACTAACATTTCTACGGGCAACGCTGCTGTTTCGAAAGCTTTTACACGGTTTACTATGCTACAATGATTTTACCTTTTGAGAACATCACCAAAATCAACATTGACATGGAAACCACAACCTTGAAACTAGAGGTCTCCCAGAAATTTTGTTTTTCGTTACTCACATCTCCGTTCTGTTGCTTTGCTGCTAATTGTTCTTTCAGTTCCTTCAGAGCTTTGTCCCTACGCTCTCCCATCTGTTGCAGTGAAAAAAATATCATGCTAAGAGAGTGGTAGAAACAATGAAATCAATACTGAGACCTAATCTTTGATGTCGAATTTTGAGCTTATGCAACTTCCATTTTTACTTTTTACATAACTAAAATCGGGTAGATGAATTTGTGGTTCCAACTTCCAATTATTATAAAGAAGCCTACGGCATCATCTAACCATAGCAGTTTCTGCAAGAGACCACACCAGTGTGGACAATTCAGTTAGCCAGGAATGGTATCTTGGCAGCACAAATGTAGTCTCACTTGCACATTGGTGTTCACATCATGCTGATGGAATCTATCTAAATTTCCATATACAGCATGGTTTTACTAATATTAAGTACAATTCTTGTTTGGATAACCAAAGAGTACTATTCGATCCTGAAATAGCAGGAAAAAAAATGATCATTACCCTTTGGAGCTTTCGTGTCTGTGAGCGAGCCTCCTGGAGGCAAAATTTCAACTTCAGTACCCTCTTTTTCAATTCTTGATCAGCTCTTTTTTGCTTCTCTAACTGTTCCATAAAACAGGTTGAAGCTTAAACAATCATGAACTGGTTTACAATAGTACACCTCAAAAGAAATGTAAGCAAGAGTAATGTATAACTATGAGAGAAGGCATACCTGTGATTCCAGTTCTTTAGTTCTAAGCTTCCAGTGAGCAGACATTATCCGAATGCCATCTCTCAGTTTAGCTATTTCTTCATCCTTAATGCGTAAAAGCTTATTCATCTTATCAGTATTCATAGGAGAAACCTCTTCAAGTATTCTTCTCAGTTCAGAATCTCTGCTCCCTCCAGCTTTAGTGTCTGCTTGCATAATATCATGCTCAATTCTCAGAACCTCGTCTTTTAGTTGCTTTTGGGACAATTCCCTTGCTTGAAGATCCTTCTGCAACCGATCTACCTGCTCCCCTACCCTATTTACACAATCATCTTGTTCTTTCAAAGAATAGTTCTTCTCATTTAACTCTTTTAACATGGCTACACTCTGAAGTTGAGCTGAATGGGCTGATGCACTACTTGCATCGGCAGAAGCCAGAAGCTGGCCATTTCTCTCCTTCAACCTCGTTTGCAATCTACAGATCTCCTCCTCCATGTCCTTAGCTTTGATTTCAGATTCCTGTGAACACAAATTGCTGATTTTTAATAAAGAAAACAAACCTACAATACACATAAACCACAAAAATAAAAATAATTACCCCCATTGAGAGAAATGATATGTTCAATCAATAACTACACAAAATAATACAAAAACCTCTTAACCATAAAAAAAAATGTTAAGAAACAAAACAAAACAAAACATTACATGCCTGCCTTGTTAGGGTTTCCCTAGAGAACACTTGGTCTTGCAGAGCAAGACGGCTCCGGACATCTTTCAGCTCTCCCGCCAGCAACACCACGCTGCGCCGAAAGCTCTGCTTCTTCTCGTTTAAATCCTTCAGCAGAGGATCAACTTCCCGAACTGAAGTAACTGATGATGAAGACAATGATTTCTCAGCAATTGACATCACCAGACTCTGCTCTCCAAGATCTCTTCTACTGAGTAGATGCTATGAATCAAAATTCAAACCTTGATCAGTCTATGGTGTTTGCATTCAAAACTATGATAACACAATTTCTGCATGGGAAACCAGTAGTACTTGAGCTACGGTTTGGCTCTTCAGTTTCAGTGGTTGTTTTGCTGTTTCAAGTGTTGACCACAAAGAACGCGGCAAATCCAAATTCTGGCTTCGACTTATGCATTTAGGACACGTGTTAATGTCACAACCATTGATTATGGGCTGTGTCGACAGGATTGTTCAAATATCTCAAATTTTGCACAAAATGATGTGAGTGGCATTTGATTCTATATGTGGCAATCGACCTGTATAATTTTAACAAATAACAATCCAACGTATATGATACCACCACTACCGGTATTTGACAACTTGTAGTAACAGCAATAAGCCAAACTTCCCTATAATTTTCAGACACCAATCTAGAATGGAGATTGCCATGCCTGACCTTGTATGTGTCCAAAATTGGAAGAATGCATATTGGGCTTCTCTTACCAAGGAAAAAGAAAAAAGAACATTTCAATTAGCCTCTGAAGAGTTAAAGCTCACAAATATTGAGCAGTCACTAAACATTTACATAAAAAAAAAATGCACACAATATGCCCAATGCCCTAGGCTTTCAGAGTAGCAAATGTTTTACAACATCATGCATCCATCTGCACTTTTGTTCTCTTCTATCTTAACTGATGAACTAATCAAGTAAACTATCCGTGCAGGAAGAAGCCTTGGCTGACTGGCTGTTATTCATCAAGTTACTCCGTAGCACCCCACTGCGCAACATACGGACAAAAGAGTGTTGGTTAGAGACCGCTGACAAGTTTTGCATTCACAATCACAGATTTGGCGCACCTATATCTATTATAAGGTATTCACAAGCTATGCAGTGCACAACACAAACATCAAACTTAAAAGTTTATCAGAGCTTCAACTGAAGGGACATTCTCTACATACACACATAACATTCAATACATACACACTAGTAGCGTTTCTCAGCCAAAAAACTCACCTGACAAATGACATGCTCAATTATCATGCCTCATATGAACTGATAGGATTTAACTTTCTTCACGAGATACTTTAAAGATGATCAACTTTACTTCCTTAATAAACAATCAATGCATATACTAATACTATGCTTAAACCATTGACAAGTTTAGGAAGAAAAACACAGAAATAGGGTTTAGGGATTGAGTGCCATCCGTGTTTAATTGATTATAAGCTATATCAATATAAAAATGTTCTCTATCTGACCTTGAACTAAAAATGAATATTCAGGGGAATGCATGCTTAAAAGGAACAGGTCAATGAAAGAGAGATTAAGCAAGCACATAAGACGGCCAGCTATACAAGAATGATTTACAAGCTCCCATATACATGGTAAGATGCAGGGAAGCTACCATATACATGAAAAAATACAGTAACATCTGAATCTAACTGTTTTTTTTTTTTTTTTTTTTTTTTTACTCGACTGTGAATCTGTGATTGTGTTTCAATAAGATAAGTTAATAATAATATTTACTATACGAACTTTTGGTGGTCAATTTCACTGCATAAGCTCTTAATTTGAAACAAATTTAATACATGTCTTCATAAATTAGAGCCTCTTAGTTGGATGTGTTAAGCCTAATCATGCTTCGTGCACATTGATTAAGAGACTCTAATTCTAGTGTATACGCCTTTCTAAATTTATATGGATTAAAAGTCTAATTCTGTAGGGCTTTATTAGTTTCTAAACGTTTTAACAAATGTAAATCATGGCTGCCGTTTTGGGGAGTTGTTCATGAATTTGATGGTATGTGTGTTCATTTATGCTTCTTATGTAGTTAATTCATTGTGTTGTGTTGGGTGAAAATTGCAAACACATTTGTTTGGTTCTTTAGAATTAAATTGGCCTACTCAGTTTGTAGGTCTCCATTTGTTGAGTTTAACAAGATGGGAAGTGAAGAACCAAAGGACTTAAAAGGCATGAAGGACACCGGTTCAAAAATAGTCGTAAAGAAGCAACTCCCAAAGAAGTTCAAGGAGCTTCCCGAGCATTATTTCCTCCCTCGCCCACTTCTCCGTCCTTATGAAATAGTGGGTATTGTTGTTGCTGGACTTGGTGCTGCCATGCTGGTTGAGGCTTGGATGAAGAAAAAAACTAAAGGTGGGTTAGTTGCTTGAGCTTAAATAACTTATTGTCCCTTGTTGAACTTTTGTTAAACGTAGCATATTGTTTATAAATCTTTGTTGTGACATGTTTCAGAGATATTGGACAGAGAGCGGGAGCTCGACAATTAGAGGCAATATTGCACGCTTGCCCGTTTTGTTGTAGTCTCCATTTCAAGTAATGGTGGTAAGGAAAACTGACGATGATGGATCTGTTTTGGCATTGGTCTTTCTTGTTTTAGATGTTGAAAACTGGTTCAATAAATTGACCAGGAGTTCTTGCTTATCTTGGTGCACCGGAGGTATACGTGAGGACGTCCCAAAGCTTGTGAGTTCTTCCAAACTGTTATTCATCACGCCAGCTTCACAAGAATCTGTATATTGCAAAAAATGTTTCACCATTTTTTATTCAAAATGCTCTCTTGTTGAGGATTGTAAAATGGCATGAACTTTCAGTGGTTCTAACTATCTCCTTTGATGTTCATTTGGAGCAAATTTTGATAATTTTTCGAGGGAGATTCAGTAGTATATAAAATAAGGCGATTTGAGGACATAATTAGGACCAAAATATTGCGTATAGTGATTTGAGGACATAATCTGCATCCACTATAGTTTATGTCCAAGAATTGCTTCATTATGGTGTTTTGTATCTTGATAAATATATTTAAGAGATGCTTTGACATTTGTTTTGAGACGGAGAAAGTAATACATAACGTGCAAATTGCTTTGTTCGAATAAAAACCCCACCATCAGTTAGCAATATAGCTGATGAAGATTTTGTTTCCATTATAGCATGTAAAATGTAATGGTTTATGAAGTCTGACAATTGTTTTTTTTTTTTTTTTTTTAAACTGTGCATTGTGATGCTCTGATGTCTGTTTTTCATATAAAATTCGATGAGAATGCAAGAATTCTTCTGAGGTTACGTACATTTCCTAGCATATACTATCTTTAGGAGTCGGATAACACAACGTTATCTATTGCAGTTTTTATTGAGAATCGTCGTGAGATATGCACTAAGACGATTTTACTCTTTCTATTAGTTTAATCATTATGGGTTTGTATAGATCTATTTAAAATTCTCATTGTGTTTAAATTAGATAATTAATTGAGTACTTATCCTACATTTTCTTACCATTTACTTTTGTTTTTTTATTTTATAAAACAAAACTTCATTAAGAAGAGAGTTTATAGCAAGATAAAGAAAAGCATCTACAGGTAGGTGAATAAAATTACAACCAAAATAAGCCGGATCATTCTAAAAAATAATCATGTCAAGTGTAGTAAAGTTTCCGCGGTCAAACAATACAATACTACCAAATAGGCATAGTTAGGGCTAGGGCTGGGCATCAAACAGGACCGAAAAAAATAGTCCGATCTCATACCGGTCCGGTTTTCGGTCCTCAAATCATGAATTTTGTCGGACCGGTTCGGTTCAAAATTTACTGGGACCAATGATGCTTTTTAAATTTTTATGAGCTGTTGGCATAATGGGCTGGGCATTGGGCTGTTTGGGCATTGGGCTGTTGGGATAATGGGCTGGACATTGGGCTGTTGGGCTGAAGTTTGAACTTAAATTAGGGCAATAATCTCCAGCACTCTTCAATCTTCTCACGGTAGTGGACAAGCGATTCAGCGAAGACAGAAGACAGATCTTCTTCTCCGGAACACAGACCTCGACACCGGCCACCGCGTCGACCTCCCACCGACCACCGAGACAGCCTCCAACTCCCACTCTGCCACTGTCACCGCGACGGGCTCCAGGTCCTCTCAATCTCGACCTCCGTGACGGCCTCCATCTCCTCTCAATCTTCTCGGTTAGATTTATGTTCCCATTTTCAACTGTTTTTTTTTTTACTCTACTGTGAATCTGTGATTGTGTTTTGTTATGTTTGATCTTAATTTTTCTGGGTTTCATCCAAAATTGCAAACAAATTGGTGGGTTTAGTACTTGTGTTGTGAGTGTGATTGTGTTATTGTTTTGCCAAAAAATTGTATGTGATTCATATATAGACAGTGGTGTATGTTTAAGTTTGTCAGAAGTTCTTAGGACTCTGTTTGTATCTTAGATTCTTAGTGGTTTGGTAGCTGGAAAACAAGAGGCTACATTTTCAGGTCATGCAATTGCAATCTTTAACTCATCGTATTATATATTATGAATCTTCAAAAAAATTAAAAATAAATGCAAATCCGGTCTATTCAGGTCCGGTCTTAGGCCCTATAAATCCTGAATATCTCTTCCCATGAAGATCCCTAGCACCAAGTGTTGTGCCCTTTAAATTGACTTGTATACTGTACATTGATTGACATTGTTTGCAGGTCCTTTAAATCCTGAATTTCCAGTCCGGTTCCGGACCGATGAACAGCCCTAGGCATAATTTTATGCAACAATATATTTTACATATTGTTTGGGCATTAAAAAAAAATGATCACGTAATAGTGCTTCTACTGCATCTTGAACACATGAACATTTTAGCAAACAGAATGCCAATTTACAATATATCTTTGAATTAGTAGATGATCGAATCAGCATTAAGTATTTTACGTCAAACATTTTGTTTTACGCCTATTCACCAATGACAAAATTTGAAAACCAAGATGCAACCTGCACATTCTCAACAATCACTGCCATGACTTTCCTTATCATATCGGCCAAGCTAGACCCCTCTGATGCCCACTCATGGGCCCTCAACAACTGGGCTTTGGGTCCAGATTTTTCTTTACTAAGTATTTTGCAAATCATGTAAATTTCATCCAGTTTTCTTCTGTTTTGGGTGTATGTACTTTGTTTCTTGCTTAGAAACTAATAAAAAGTACATTTGCTGATAAAAGAAAAACAGAGTACTTCGTATCTGTAAATTCAAAAGAATGAGTGTAATAGTTAAATAACTGTTGAAATTTTTTATATTTAAAATTTTAAAAAATACTAATAATTAGACGGTGTGCACAAAATCCATTATCCGGACCATATTAAAATTTATACATAAAAGTCGAAATTCAAATTTTGAGTTGGTATTCATGTCGCGTAATTGAAAAATGCTATAATCCATGTCCAATTCAAAAGAGGTTCGAGTTAATTTGAATTGTGGGTTTTACATGGGCTCGAGAGTGTTTGCTTGACCCGATTCATATTTTACCGTCTAAAATATTGATTCGGGTTGAGTATCAGTTACCGCAGAGTCATGTAAGAAAACCACTGACCATAATGCACGCCCAAACACACCCTCGAGTCTCAGCGCATACCATTAGCCGCAGAAATCCAAAACCCTAACCAAACTCATCGTTCTTTTTCTCCTACTCTCGTTCACGCAGTCACAGGATCATCTCAGCTCTTCTTCTTCTTCTTCTTCTTCTTCTTCTTCTTCTTCTTCTTCTTCTTCAATCTTTAGTCTTCGTCCCAGTGGCACCATAGGACAGTCACTGACAATCTGATTAATTTCAGGTAGTTTTTTTCTATTTTGTTGATTTGTTTGTGTATAGCTATATTTCTAGCTTGATTTTGCCTTTAATGTTGTTAATCTAATGTTTGTAGTTGCATTTGCATCTCAACTTAAAAATTTACCTAAATTTTGATGAATTTTGTTTAGTTTGGTTTGGTGAATTTGGTTTTGGTTCGGTATACTATATGGGGTTTTCAAAATTGTGATAGTTTTAAACTCTGATAATTGTTTTTATTGATCTTCTTGAATCTGAGGACAATCATATGCTGGTATACATGTGAGACTGTGAGTCGATTGACAGGTTGCTAGCTCGGTTTGCACTTTGTTTTTATTTGATTTTGAATAGCTTCAGTTGTAGACGAAGATTTAGAAGATGATTTGAATTAATTATTCATGATTTCTGTTACCGGCTCGAGTTCTCATTTCTGATGGATTATGGATTCATTTTGTTTGTATTGTTTTGGAGAAATGCATGTAGTGGGAGGGAATTTAGCTTTCTTGTTTGTGCATATGCTATTGCAAGCTTGATATTTACTCATCTTTCTTGTTTCTATTTATGTACTTCAGCTCAAAGACTATCGACAAAAGCAAGATTTAATTCACTCTGAATTGGTAACAAATTTTATACACAATGACAGGGATTAATTAGAGTCTCTTTATTGGATAAGTTTAGCCAAGTCTTGCTTCGTGCGCATAGATTATGAAACTCGAATTTCTATACGCCTGTATTAATTTCTAAGCATTCATGAATTAGATGTTCTGTGTATCCAGTTTGGCTCCTAAGAAAATAAAATCACTCCATGTATTAGTTGTTCTGCAGTAACTTGTGATGTTTTGAGCTGTGAATGTAATTGCTATTTACACTTTCAGCTACCATACCAATCTCTCCTCAAATGTAACTCTTGTTGACCTCTTCTTATCTTTCCTGCAGCATATGGCAACTCAGCAGAATGAAGAAGTACCTGCGAAAACCGCAGCAGTTGACGGTTTGAGCGGATGGTTCAAAGATCGGTATCAACAGTCGAAAGAGCACTTTGAAATATACGGTCATGTGTGGTTTTCTTATGTTCTTATATTTGGTAGTCTTGGCACAATGTTTGCTGTCAAACTGAAAAAAACTCGGATAGCTGAAGACAAGATGAGAGCCGCCCAAGAAGTACGGCGCCAACTCTTTGAAGCGAAACAGACGTCTTTGCTTGAAAAACCTCCCTCTTCCTCAGCCTCTTCCTCGACCTCATCGGTTGAGAATAATGTACCATCGTCTACTAAACCTCCCCAATAATTAATGCAATTCAACTGTCAACAACAACCTCCGAGCTTGGCATTCCCCAAGTAAGTTGAGATTTCATTTTTCGTCGGTAGAATTGGTTGAGTTGATGACTTGCTGTATTAGTCCAGTTTAGCAAATCAAAATTATTATGCTAAAAGTGTAAAATACCTAAAGATGGAAAAACAGATTTCATCTTTGATTTAGTGTTTACTTAATGAGCAGATGTTTATGTTTGCTGAAGTAGATTTCATGTACAATGTACAAACAGAACAAAAAGATGTTGCAAATTCACTGACTATTTTATTTTTGTACCAATTGGTATTTTCAGACCATGGGCTTTACATGGGTCAGACTCTACTATAATAGGTTATTGAAAACTACTAGAATGATTATCTTGCTAAAAATTGGAAGTAGAATATGCAAATCTTTCCTTTTCATAATCCAAATTTTGTATCATTTTTAGATAAGTTATGGACCTCGCTTAGTTGATACCATTCTCTTTTATGTATATTGTATTTTCTTATAGTTATTTGAAATATTACGAAATTTCAAAACTTTCCTAAGAGCAAAAAAGAAAGTGAGATCAATTCCCCTATATTTACCCTGGTCGATCCGTGCCTATATAGCTTGGTGATTCTTCTATTCAATATAATTAGTAATTAATGTTCAGCAATGAAAAAGTTTCTTGCTTGTCGGGATGTGAAAATGTACAAATTTAGATGCACGAGAAAACTCTAAATAGCTGAACTTGGTAACGTGACACGTTATCAATGGATCTAAACCATTCTGATTCATTCAAAAAATTGAGAAGTGTCAACGAATAAAAGATTAATTGGGATTTGTTTATTTTTATCCCATATGTATATAACTTCATATTAAACTCATTAACATCTTAATAAAATTAATTACTCCGTATAATATGAAAACTATTTCAATATCACCATTGGGCCCCACCAAGCAAATCACTGTCCCCATAAATATCAACAAAGATCCTTTCATTTTCCATCTAGCTATAATTTTATTATCTCAATAAAATGGACGAAATTACGAAAAAGCCCTCCATGAATAATTGAGTGAAAGTGAATCTCCCAACCGCGAAACAAACTCCAAACCACGTACACCACTACGACTTATGTCAATTCGCCACGTGTCAACTACCCCAGAGCCGAGCCGCCGCACAGTTCCCGGATGCAATCGTGTACAGAGGACCACGTGTACTAAACACACCCACGTGGCACTTCTTTGCCCCCACAGTCCTCGCAGAACTCGAAAATTACAAAACGAAATTGCAGTTTTTTTCAGAAATTGGAATCGAGTCCCATTTGTTTCGGCTCTGTTCGTGTGTGTTGCTCTCTGTTTCACCATAAAAACCAACTAAACATAGCAATAGCAATTAGCCACAGAGCCACTCTGTTCCAAAATCGATTGCTTGGTCACATTCACATCTCTGTTTCGATTTCCATTTTCTTTCTTTTCTAGTGATTGTGTATATAAAAAAGCCAAAAACAGAGTCTCTTTTCACAGGTGATTTTTCTCTTTTTCGCTTCTTGTTTCTGGAAATCTCTGGGAAATTTCAGATCTTTCCCAAATGGGTTTTTGATTCTTTAAGGTAACGAGGAAACCCAGTTGTCGAATCGCTCTTGGGTTCGCATTTTCTTTCACTCTTCTTCATCGGCACGTTTCTGGGTTTTTATTTTCTTAAGAGTTCGTCATTTGGTGGAAAAATTGACATTTTCCAATTCGTGCCCAATTTGAAATAGGGTTTCTGATTTGATACTTGACTTTGTCTCTCACTAATCATTATCCTACGCCGCCTCCAAATCAACACTTATCTCTTTCAAATGATTTTTTTTATGTTATAAAAACAGCTGTGTCTCTATCAGATAAACCAAGCTTGAAGAAGAAAGAAGAAGAAGAAGAAGAAGATGGAGACTAGTGGTTACTGTTATAGGCCTTATTTTGATCCAGATTTCGAATCACTCATCGAAAGAATTTACCCACCAAGGTTTGTACAATGTTGTCTCTTTGAGCTTGTTTTGATGATTTGATCAGTAGTTGTTTATGTTATGTTATGTTGTTGATTGGTTCTTTCTGGTTTTTCGGGTTTCAGGGTTTGTATCGATAACGATTCGTGTGCAGATTGTACTCTTGTCAAGGTTAGGTTTTTTCTCAATTCTGCAAGTGAAATTGAGTTGTGTTTTGTTAATTCTGGTTTGGAGATGATTGTGGATCATAGTGATTGGGGTTTCCAATGTTAATGTTTGTTTGTTTCTCGAGAATCTTATTTGGATTCCACCATGAAAGATGCTATAGCAAGTTGTGAATATTCAAAGGGATAGAGTCTTACAAGATTTGAATGCTGATGCGATTCCTTAGTCGGTTTGTTAAGACTGCATTATCTTAATCACGAGTTAGGCGCTTAATCACTTCCACATTCCCACTTGTGATTAAACAATTCGTGTAAAGTTGGTTGGTACCGTTTTTATGTTAGAAAGTTACTTGTTAATAAAAGTCGGGTCAGTAGTTTTTTGAGCAAAGTTTACTGTAATGTTGGGTTAGAAGTTTTGTGCGCGTTAAGGTTGCAGTAGAAACCGTGTTCTTGAAACTAGGTATAGCTTGTTCTGATGTCAACAGAACCAGATGATGTAATCTAGTTGGATATAGAGCCATAGAACAAGTCCCGAGAACCCGAAAACTTAAATGGGAACTGGACAAATGAGCACATTTTTACTACAAGTTTTCACATTCTAGTTCGATGGTAACCAGGAGAGTTGTTTTTGTAAGGTTATGGAAATGGCAACATAAAGAAGTGGTCCATATTAAAGTGAGAAAATGACTTGTGAGGAACCATGTCTTTTTACCTGTCGGTTTACTTTTCGGTTTTACAGGTGGATAGTGCAAACAAACATGGGATCTTGCTGGAAATGGTCCAAGTCCTTACGGATCTCGACCTAGTCATCTCCAAATCATACATTTCCTCAGACGGTGGTTGGTTCATGGACGGTGAGGACCTGTCGCTGCATGAAAATTTAATATTCACAACAAGCTATGTGCATGCTTTTATGACCTATACATGACTCACTCACAAACACCACAGTTTGTATTGTTTTGCATTGTTTTGTGCACTTGTGCTTGATGCTTTTGTGTGTTTCTCTTTTATTTGCATGATTTCGCAGTGTTCCACGTGACGGATCAGCTTGGCAACAAACTTACTGACGAAAGCCTCATACTCTACATTCAACAGGTCTTACTCTCGCTTTCTCTCTCTTTCTTTCCCTCTATTGACACGTACCCAGTTCTGAAATACATGCACGCTTGCTGATCATGGCAGGCGCTTTGTGCGAGTAGAGGACAAACGTCTCAAACTCGCTTGGGAAGAGATGTGAGGCCGCGACATGTGTCCACGGAGCATACTGCGTTGGAGATGACGGGGAGAAACCAGCCAGGACTAATGTCGGAGATTTTAGCTGTGCTGGTGGATTTGGGATGCAATGTCACTGCAGCCGTGGCGTGGACACATAAGACGCGTGTGGCGTGCATAATCTATGTGGAGGACGGGTTGAAAGGCGGGCCTATTACAGATCAAAAACAGCTGGGGCATATAGAGGAGCAACTTGAGATTGTAGTTGAGGCTCACCATGTAAAGGGGGAGAAGAGGAGTGTGAGATTGACTGCTCCGGCTGCGAGCCGGACGCATACTGAGAGGAGGCTGCATCAACTGATGTATGCGGACAGGGACTATGAGCAATGTGGTGGTTGTGTCTGCGGCGGAGGGTATAGGAAAGGTTGTGGAGGGATTCATGTGTCCATCGAAAGTTGCAACGAGAAAGGATATTCGGTTGTAAATCTGAGATGTAGGGATCGTCCGAAGCTGTTGTTCGACACAGTGTGCGCATTGACAGAGATGGAGTACGTGGTGTTTCATGCGGCGGTTGGCTCTAAAGGAGTCACGGCGGATCAGGTTATAAATTAAAAACTAAACAATCTCTCTGCAAAAGCGGGCAAAATCTATTTGTTATAAGCTAACTAAATTGTTTCTTTCAGGAGTACTTCATTAGACACAAGGATGGATGCACCTTGGAGTCGGAGAACGAGAGGCAAAAACTCACAAACGGCTTGATTGCAGCCATAGAGAGAAGAGTCTCTCATGTATGTAAACACGTGCTATTCTAAAACCAACCAATATGCTGCAAAATCGAGTTCCATTTCACTAACCTTTTGTATATGTCCCGCGTTGCAGGGCTTGAGGCTGGACATCTGCACCCAAAACCGAATGGGACTACTCTCAGACGTGACGAGGGTGTTTCGCGAAAACGGGCTATCAATAACAAGGGCAGAGATTGAGACTCATGGCGAGAGAACAGCGGGATCATTTTACGTTACAGATGCCTCAGGCCATGAGGTGACCGGAAAGACAATTGAGTTGATAAGAGAAGAGATAGGAGGCTCTGTGTTGGTGGTTAAGTCTCAAGGATCATTTCCTCCTCAAGACTGTCCTTCCTCCAGCAAAAGCAGAGGCCTTGTAGAAGATGATAGGCCAAGATTCTCATTGGGAAGCCTATTTTGGTCTCAGCTCGAGAGATTCTCGAGCAATTTCGGACCCATTCGATTATGAGGAAGGAGTTCCTAACACAGGAGCTGGAAATGGAAGTATAAGCCACATGTCTCTATTCATATAGACAATAGTATGTTTTCTGTAAATAAGTGGGTGTACATATGATAGCTAGTCTCTTATAGTTAGCTAGCTTTTCTGCACTGTAATGGTAGCCATACCAATAGCGCCTTTCCTAAATTTTAAAATGCACAACATTTTATCATTTCTTCTTCGCAAATAGCACTAAAAAAAGTTAAATGGCTAGTGACAATCAATTCCCGAAGCCAGCAAATATGGTACATTACTTATATAAAATGATAATCCAGTTCAGATAGAGATTTATGTACAAACTTATGGTTTCCAAAGCCTGATTTAGACTAGGAGATCATGAATAACTATTCACAACGAAATAAACAAGTAGAATGTAAAGCAATAAAACCCATGAGTATCAAGTGTCATCAAATCACATCAATATCATCGACATTGAGCCAGTCATTGGGAGAACTTACCCGCTCAGCATGTTTTATATCGGCTGAGTTAATATCTTTAGCGGAGTCGGTGGAGCTTCTTCCAAGCTGAACCCAATCTCGCGAGTCTTTTGCTGAAGAGTCGGAACCATCTTTTTTGTATCGAGCTGGGGCATCTCCGTCATCATCATCCTCAAGATCACTAAATGAGACATCCTCGTCATTTGGAATTGGTTGGGTTGTTCTGTTAACACCAACTATTTCAGAAGTATCTTCGTTTAACCAATCATCATTGTCGTCTTCAGATGATGAAGGGTGAT
The DNA here is from genome assembly GCA_036897465.1 of Pelargonium australe. Taxonomy (NCBI): domain Eukaryota; kingdom Viridiplantae; phylum Streptophyta; class Magnoliopsida; order Geraniales; family Geraniaceae; genus Pelargonium; species Pelargonium australe. The sequence continues at coordinate 18,437 of JAYMTH010000526.1, forward strand.
GTTTGGTTAGGCACACTGGTTTCTCCTCAATCATAGACTTGTCAATAACTTGAATCTCAGTACTTTGAACAGTATGCTTGTCCATCTCAGATTCGCTAACCACAGTCGAAGACGTTGCTTCCACAGAAGTGTTGAGTGGCTGTGACTCAGATTGAACACTAGATGGCACAGAAAGCAGCTCTTCAAGTCCAGAATTAGCAGTTTCTTTTGGACAAGGAGCCATGGTAGACCTCTCTAGATCTACCTTTGTTTGGTTGCGTAAACCAGGTGTCAACAATGCCCTAGCTTCCATTACCTGCATGCATAATTAGAGTAGGTTACAATTTAGCAGCTCATAGTAAATGTCCAAAAGTTCCTGAAAACGCTAGGAAATGTGAGATATTCATTGATTACCAAACTTATATTAAGTTTTTTTACCATAAAAAAAAAGTGGGAAAGAGCAACAGCAACAATAAACAGAAATTTACAGTCCATCTTGATAGTAACCGACTTACTTGGGGTGTTGACAAAAGTACAGCAATATGCTTATCAAGTCTAGGGTGCAAAAGTACAAAGTAAATCTTCCAAAAGCAACCATCGCTCATGTATCCAGGGCAAAGCTCCATCCTGAGAGCAGCTAATCTCGGCACAAGGCGTTCAACAGCCAAAGCATGCTCTTGCTGGGCATCAGACATGTCAAAATCTGCAAAAGCAAAACAAAAATACATTGGACATAAGCGTGAATCATATCATATATTACATGTTAGCATGATAAGAGCGAGGTTCTTGTTGTAATAAAATAAACCAACATTAATTACAAAAATGCTATCAAAACATGACAGTCAATGCCAATGCCACTATTCCCTCCAAGAAGGATGATCTATTTTAGATGGCGTGTAGGTTTCTAATAGTAGAAGGCAAACTAATTTGTAGCTGGAATGTGTGCGAGGGTACATTTATGTGACTAGAATTAGCTGAACACTTATCAAACAAGCCAACAAAGCCTGTAATTCTGAGAGAGGAAAAGTTAGCTGAACACTTATCAAATTAACCAACAAAGCCTGTAATTCTCAGAGAGGAAAAGAAAGACATGCAATTAAGATGGGCATGATAAATAAAAAATGCCCCATTAAAATATCATCAACTAACCGTAACAAGTTAATCAGCATACAAAAATCTCTTTACTGCTAGGGATTCCAACAAAAAAAATAACGAAAACTCCAATCACATTCCACACAACAAGAGAGCTTAAATGAGGTATGTTAAGTAACGAAACACACTCCCATTGCTATAAGTTATCAAATTGAACTTCTTTTATCAACCTTTTCTTCTGAACAATTGTTCAATTATGCAAAATCAGATTCGATCCGGCTGGCTCAACTCCGTATTATCTATGGTATATTTTTAGCACAAAGACATACATACAATTATGCTTGCGCCCAAAAACCAAATACCCAAATATTGCTCATACTTAGCATACTCTGAATGCTAATAATTCAAGTCCTATACTTAGCTAAGTCAACATGGAAATCAAACACCAAAAACTACTTTTCGCATCCCTAAATTGAAATGCAACAAAATTGAAGCTACATTTTATCATAGGATGCAGAATAATATAAATAAAATACAAAAATTTAGAAACTTGAAATACAAGATATAGAATTGAACGTTGGAACTCTATTAACATACCATCAAACTCGTCGTTGTCGTCATCGTCGGGAAGAGGAAAATCCAGCCAAGTCTCTGGATGCATAGAGATATTGTTCACAAACGCCAAAACCTCCTCCGTCACGCCGACGGACTCGTACTTCTCCAGAGACCCCTCCTCAGATCCAAGCTGAAGGAAATTGGAAGCAATCTTCGAAATCTCCGAGACCGCTATGTTA
>JAYMTH010000527.1:0-20284 GCA_036897465.1 Pelargonium australe
TTTATCACAGAATGGCCCCCCTGTTCCTGCTCCCCCACCTCCTGCTCCTTTTGGTAAAGGGGCATCAAATTCTGTTGCTCCCCCGCCCCCGTTTGCTCCTCCCTCAAAGGGTCGCTTATCACGTACTATAAGTTCAAGAAATAACCAGGCCAAAAAACTAAAGCCATTGCATTGGTTGAAGTTAACAAGAGCTGTGCAGGGAAGCTTATGGGCCGAGGCACAAAAAACTGAAACTACTAAGTATGTTGTTTCCAAGAAACATTTGATATGTTATTTCATCTATCATGATTTTACTATCCCTGAAATCTCACAGATCTATTTGATTTTCACATGTACTCTAGGGCTCCAGAGATTGATTTATCAGAGCTCGAGAGTCTTTTCTCTGCTGCAGCTCCAAACACTGATTCAGGTGGAAAAGGAAGTCGACGAAGTACTCAGGCACCTAAATCCGAAAAAGTTACACTGGTAATTTACTTTATGGTTCTAAGTAGTTTTTTTATTAGTGTGTTTGTTCCTTTTTGTAAAGTGCATCTGTATATTTATTTTTAGTTTGTTTTTTGTAGTCATGGAAATAAACAATCTCTTCCATACTAATTACTAACTCTCATTTTTTCCCTATATATTATACGTCTCATTTAGATAAGTGATGCTATCAATTATATTTTGTAGTATGGGGACTTCAGACTGATGGTAATGAATACTATATAACAACTTGAAAAAGCAGTAGATCGACATGCTACCTCAACTAAGATATGGAAATTTGTGATCTAATTCTTTCTAGAGTGTATAACTTGGATTACTATGGGCTTTATGAGGACAACATTAGTCAGTTGGTAATCTGGAGGTTACTGCTAAAAGAAGAAAAATATTGTCACTTTGACTTTGAGGTTCATAATTGGTCAAGTACTTCAATGGATTCTGAGTGTGTGTAAATCCATCTTAGTTTAAGGTTTGCAGATAATTCTGTTGGCAATTAAATCTTCTATTGGTTTATACTATATGATACGTCCGTAAGGCTCAACAACTATGAATTTTTGTTTGTTGGTCTTAGTAGAAATTAATTTCCAGTATTTTTTCTTCTTCTGAAATTTCAAATGTTTGGCGCAACATGCCAACATAAGTTGATGGGAAACATTTTCCTCTATAGAAAACATGTTCTGATGAGACAACCAAATGCCTGAAAATGATATATTTTCCTTAGACATTTTCCACAATAACATCGAAACAAACAAAGCCTTAAGGGCGAAGGTAGAGTTTTTCTAAAGTTAAGCATCTTAACCATAGGGCTAAATTAATTGTTTCATATATATGATTTGTCAACCTGCTGTATGGCTGTCTCATTAAAGAATATTAAATTTCGATTCAATTGGAAGTAAAATGTAAGTATCCTGGGGGTGAGGGGTGTTATGAAGTTGCTCTCCGTAAGAAGTTTGGATATTTAACAAAATTAGAATACTCACAAAAAGAAAGCAAAGAAAAGAATTGGAGTACCACTTCTCCCCTCATTCAATGTACATAATGAAGCTATTTCTTTGATTTTATTGTACTTCTTTTGGTTATTAAATGAATACTTAACATTGTCTCTAAATACTGTCACATCTTGCAGGTTGATCACAGGCGGGCATATAATTGTGAAATTATGTTGTCAAAGGTGAAAGTGCCATTGCATGAGTTAATGGTAAGCTTATTGATCTCTTTGCAGCTAGTTAGCTTGTGTTTTGGTATACTATTGTCTAAAGCTATAATTTAGCTTATGGCCTAGACAAATCTATTCATTCATTATAGTTAGGGCCGTGTTTTTCCTATAATTATGATGCTTTCATGCCATAATCCCAATATCTTATTCATCCTTCTTTGTGTGTGGCCTTCTCCTTGCAGTTTGTTCAACCTGAACATATTTTTTACTGGTGAATTTGAATCTCAAGTGTTAGTCAGTGAAATCATTTCGGCCTGTTTTTGCTCACATCTCATTACAACTGTCAACTAATGACAACCGTGTTTAATTTTTTTCATTCTATATATGTTGCATGTCCTAGTTATCAGTGCCCTCTAGAAGGACTGGTTAGTTAGGCCCCTTTCACTTTAGCCAGATTCTCTTCAATCCAATGAAACTAATTGTCTTCTAAAAGACAGTAAAAATTGTTACTATATTCCATTTCCGTCATTATTACCTTAGCATAGAGATTCTTTTCATTTAACTAGTTCTAGTCATTTAATAGTAAAGCATTTATTCAATATTTAACTTGCTTATATTTCCATGGAAACTGTTTCCGCATCTCTTGCCTGTTCATGCTATCTACTACATAATGATTTGCACTGATTGTTCTATGCAATGTACACTTAGTTTTCATCTATATATTTTTATGTGACCTTGTTCTTTTTGAATTATCTACATATATTTTATTTGGTGTAAGTTTTTCCTAAATAATTTACAGATAATTGATATAAATACCGTGTTGAGGTCCATCTAGTGCGACTGTGGCTTTCAACTACACTGAATACTGAAGTATTGTATTTTAGAATATTATAATATTGGTGTGTGTTTCATAAATTTTTCTTACTCGAATGTTGCCATCGTTTTAGCTTCACTCTTGTAAATATATTCAGCATTTTGGGAGTTGTTTTATTCAAGCTTTATGTGGTTTCAGTCACACGGTAGTGAATGAATATCTTTTTACTTATTCATATCTACTATCCTTGTGGAACATTGGCAGAGTGCAGTGCTAACCCTGGAAGATGCTGCCTTAGATATTGATCAGGTCGATAACTTAATAAAGTTTTGTCCAACAAAGGAGGAGATGGAACTACTAAAGGTTGGTGAACCATTATTAATTAGTTAATGTTTTGACTGACTCCTGCATCATTGTAACATATTCATATGCTCCATTTATGCATTGGAAAAAAAAGAAGATAAAGGACAGAAAGGGAAGGAAGAAATGGATAACACTTCAATGTTGTTTCCTTGCTTCAGCATTTCTCAAGTCTAAACATTTCTGCACAATGCTCGTTTTCTCTTGCTTTCTCATAGTTTTTGAGACCTAAGCAGAGGGTATCTTTAGATTATACAACACTATCATGCAAATATTTTTATGATTTATGTTTCCATGTTCAGGGATACACCGGGGATAAGGAGAAGTTAGGAAAATGTGAACAGGTCTGTTGGAATCTACATCAAATTTCTTTCTTCATGTTTCTCTTCAGATGAGTCGAATAATTATCAATTGATGTCTAATGCTGAATGATAACGAATCAGTATTTTAACTCTTTAAATATTTGTCTGCTTCATTAGATGACATTTATATTAAACTGATTAGATTCAAAGTTTCAAACTAGCAACTAGGCAACTAGCATTTATTTATTTTGACTTGAGCATTCAAAGGTTTGCTTGAAATGGTGGATATAGTATTCTCTGGGCCTGTATATTGTCATTTCAAATGTAATATTCACTTCTATTTGCATACTAATTGTTAAATGATAATTGTTACATAATGGTATTTTTTCCCCATAACAAACTGATTGGGGTTTAACAAAGAACAACAGTTTCCAGTGAAAAGTAAGAAACATGAGAAAGATAACAAAATAAAAGATTGGATTAAGTGGATAGAAACAGAGAATTACAGCATAACAGAAGCTAGGGGTGTAGAAGACTCAAGACTCTCAAAGTTATATCTGGAACAGTAGTAAATGATTGTTGGGTTCTATACAAACATAGTATTTAATGATTAAATTGCCTTAACCTATAATAATAGCTCCTAAAGCCATGATGAATTATTTTATTTCAAACCACATAGAAGCCCAAAATTTTAATAGAACCAAGATGTAATCCGAGTACCAAAAGGCATTCTGCAACTTACCTGTGAATAAATATGACTTCTTTTAAGAGACGTTTTTTTGGATAAAAAATGTTTGAGCTCGGAGTTATATTACTTACTAAGTTATGTGACCCAATTGCTAGTTCCAGTTACCAGTTTTCACTTCAAAAGAATTTTGTACTTACATTTGATGTTATGGGGAAAATAAAACATTATGTGCTTTTGTACTGTGCGGCCCATAGGCTATTTCATGTTTTGGTCATATCGTTTATAGTTTTTTACATATGGACAAAATTATACTTGTTGGGGAGCTTTATCTTTGGTATCAGTTTATTAATTGAGTTTGTAAATCTATGACAGTTCTTCTTAGAGTTGATGAAAGTTCCACGAGTAGAATCAAAGCTCAGAGTTTTTGCTTTTAAAATAGAGTTTCAGACACAGGTAAGAAGATCATGTATCTACTTCTTTGGGATTTTACCTTTTTCTAATAATGACTAATGTGGCCTTACTGGTCTACTGAGTAGGTTTCTGACCTTAGAAGTTGCCTCAATGTTGTTAACTCTGCAGCAGATGAGGCAAGTTTCTTTTTGTTTTTGGTTGAAGAAGTCCTATGAAGATTTGCAGCTTCTTTAACTGATTTATTTATTTATTTGCATCTCATATATCTTCTATCCAATGCTTTCTCAGATCCGGAGTTCTAGCAAGTTGAAGAGTATCATGCAGACGATTCTCACATTAGGAAATGCTTTGAACCAAGGCACTGCTAGAGGTGAGTTGAAGTTTTAATGGTTTGATACCTTGGCTAATATTCACTCTTATGATCTTAACATTTATCCTAGTTTGGCAACAGAGTTCCTAATTTGAAGTATTCACAATTATGGCAAATATTTTTAGCAACCTACATATGAGAATTGTGACTGATTAGACATGACAAAAATAGCAATTTGTGTGTTATTTGTAGCAGGCTTTTGCCTTTTGCTTTTTATATTGGTATACAATATTTGATTCAGCAATGTGTGGATAGAGCTTAATGTCACCCTCTATGGAGATGTACAGAGTGGTGTTGGCCATGATTGAAGACATTTCTTGTGACTGTAAAAAAAAAAAAATTATACTCTTTATTTGAACAGTTCTAACTGGTACATAACTATTGCGTGCCCTGAGTCTTAACTTGAGGTCATATGACATGTTGATGTACCAATTAATTATACTGCAGTATGTTGGTGTTTTTCCAAGACGGTTACATTTTTCTTTTTTGAGCTTCAACTTTTTATTGTTGTTTTAGGCTCTGCTGTTGGATTTAGGTTGGATAGCCTTCTTAAACTCACTGATACACGTGCAAGGAACAACAAGATGACTCTAATGCATTATCTATGCAAGGTAAGTTGGCACTGGTATTTTAGGGGTTCTCTTGTACTCAAATTTGCATGATTTAGTGATGTGTGTAGTGCTTAACATGTAAATATCTCATTATGTAAGTGTGATTGATAACGAGCACTATAGTTACTGTTTCATGTTTGTGTTATTGTACAATGCAAATATTGAGGAAGTTGAGCAAGAATCAGAATAGCACCTTTAACCATTACAGCAAGAATTGCCTTTGTTGTTAAGGTGAAGGTTAAAAATCTATTGACTGTCTACCTTCGTGGATAAAATTTTCTTTTTGAATTACACATACTACCACTTATGAATGAATACTATGAACTAAATGTTGTGTGCTTAATGCTTGTCTGTCTATTAAAGGAAAATATCATCAGATAGCCATAGGGGCATAGGGTATAGGATGATGGGTAATATAACATGTCAATGCTGTTTGTCAAGATGCTGCTTGAGTTCTTGTGGCTGATTGTGCAATTGTTATTTATTCTTGTTTTGCTTTGCTAGTGGGCTCACAATATAGTATGTCTAAATGATTATTGTACCTTATCAAATAAGGACGTCCGAGGAGGCTCCAAGAATATGATTTCTATTTGACATTATGCTGTAGGCCTCATTTCTCTGATTCGCTGCTGTGAATCTTGCATATTAAATTCATATTTTCAACTTTTATAAAATGTAGGTGCTTGCTGATAAACTACCTGAACTTCTAGATTTCTCAAAAGACCTTGCCAATTTGGAACGTGCAGCAAAGGTAGCCTTGCTAGTACTTGTTGAGAGTGTTTTAGTACATCAATATAACTTACTTCTAGTTGATGAAATATGTGGCTTACCTCCAGATACAATTGAAATTTTTGGCCGAGGAAATGCAAGCTATAAGCAAAGGTTTAGAAAAAGTTGTACAAGAATTGTCCATGTCTGAAAATGATGGTCCTATATCAGAAGATTTCCGTAAGGTATATACTACACTCTTGCTTTAGACAATATATCTGTCATGTTGACTTTTCATGAAAATTAAGGCTAATTTTGTTGCTGATTGACTCTCCATTTGGACCCTTGGTGCAATTATAAATTGCTAGAACCATGTGTTAGTTAAAGAGATGACACTTCAACATTTCACCTCATGTGCATGTAACAAGTGCTGCACATGGACCAAGAGTTAACTAATTGGGAGGCAACTCAAATGAGACACACAGGCTCAATAATAAACCAGTTCTGGTACCACGTTAAATTCTACTCAATCCCAAAATCCTCGGTTAACCGGTGTTGAGACCAACTAATATATAAAGTGGCCATTAACTTTACATTCTTTCAACGTGAGATACTTCAACAAATGTTATTGGAAAACTAAAATGGATAATTACTGTGGGAGACACGTAAAATGTGACAGTGGGAAAGGAATTGGTTGCCATGCCTTTACCTATGGTGAACTTAGTCTTCTCATATATTTGTCAGTGTAATTTTCTATTGCTTCTATTTTAATAATTTATTGCTTTTTTCTGTTGTTCAGACTCTGAAGGACTTTCTTTGTTATGCTGAAGCTGAAGTGAGGTCTCTGGCTTCATTGTATTCTGGGGTGGTAGGTTTAATACTTAAGAATTAAATTTAAGCTTCTTTTATTTTCACAAATGAAACTGCTTGATTCGGTACAGGGTAGAAATGTTGATGCATTGATTCTTTATTTTGGAGAGGATCCGGCTCGCTGCTCATTTGAACAAGGTATTTGTAAACCGGTGTTACTGAATTAAGTTGGTACACTCTGATTGTGAAATATCCGAGTGCAGACTACAATATCATTACACTTTTCCACGTCTGTGGTTTTGTTAGTGTTATTGGCTGCTTTATTTATTGTGCTTCTCTGAATTACTGCAACAGTTGTTTCAACTCTGCTGAACTTCGTGAGGACGTTTAACCGAGCACATGAAGAGAACTGCAAGCAGCAAGAAGCTGAAAAGAAGAAAGCACTCAAAGAAGAAAGTGAAAAGTCGAAGTCTCCCAATAAGGAGGAGTCTCAACACCTATTACAGACTCAAATCCAAACTAGCAATGTTCAATGACTAGGGCTTCTAACATAAACTCTCCACCGCTAAGAACGGGGGGAAATTGTCCACGTGGCCAATAGAGTATACATGAAAAATGTAGGTAAAGAGTGTAAAGTGACCAAGTTTGCTGCTGACAACAAGGTTGAATCTGTCTCTTGTGAGGTATGTTACTCCATCTTTGTCATTGTATCCTATTTAATTGCTTGCCTTACTTTTCTTCAGGTTGACACTGCATCTCTTAATTTCCATACCTCCGAAATATTGATTGTATTGATCAATTAATATTTGTTGGAGCGCAGAGATGAGGGAGTTGCATGATGCCGTTCTTTGGTACACCACTTGTATAGTAATCACTCAAACATCTTCACTGTAACTCTGTAAGTAACACTAAAAGTAAGAAGTATTTGGGTAGCGAAGCGTTTGCCCTTCCAATTTTGGTCTTTTTAAGTTATAGTATTTATAACGTCAGTTTTAGTTTCCTCGAATTAGATTATGCTCTTGTATATTTACATTCGTAATTCGAATTTTTGTTCTATATTAGTGTTTTTGTACTATATTAGTGTCTGTGCAGCGATAGCTTGAAGCTTTGCTGTAGCTAGCTCACAGCAAAAATTTCCCGACTATAAGCTCCTTATTATAACTTTTGTTAACAAATTGTTACTTATCATTGCTTGTTTACTGTATGGATTATTACTATAATTTTGCCCATGAAATTTGTTTCATTTATATTTTGCCACCTATGCTCAAGTAGACTTCATATCTATTGCAAACCCTATGTTACAGATTTTTTTTTCCTCTTCCGGATCTGTCGGTGGTTGAAATATAATGCTATCTGTCTTGTTTTCACTAGTATATTATTTTAGCTTACGGATTCTGTTGATAGAGTGGTCATTTGAAACGGCCAGGTCGGGTTTATTGAGTTCAGAATGGTAAAGCCTATTTCAAACCCGACCTGGAATGTGTGTGTTCGCGTTCTCTGAGGCGGTGACTCGGTATTTTGGGTCCGATTTTTTCAACCCGAATCTGACCTTAAAGAGGTATGTTCGTTCGGCTGGCTTTAGGTGCCGGTCGTGTTACTACGGTTGACCATTGTTAAAGGAGAGTAAGTTATGACTTTGAAATGTGTACTCGGATACATGGATATGTTGTCAATTTAGACCGTTATGATTGGTACTCCATAATGTCACAAAGCAGAGCACGTGAGTCCTCTTTGTTTATAAGGAAATCACGTGCCTAGCATAAATAAATATGTGGGGCTCTACAATAATGTTGATGAAATTGCTATACAAAATTCAAATCCCAAGAAAAATGGCAGATTATAATACAGATTGTGGGTTTGTGCATTTCAAAACTCAATATTTATGGAGTTTTGGGTCATAACGTAGTAAAGAATCTAGCGTATGCGTAGTATGGAATGTGTCGGTATCGTATCGGTGTCGGTGGTGAGAGAGGTTGGAGTTATGGTTTTGGGATGTACAAGGTTTTGTCCTTTGTGTGCAGACCAAATGCACAACATTAACATATTTTGGTCGACAAATTAGGCCGACCTCATTTGAAAAAAATAACATATAATATTTCACATTTAAGTACAACATAATGTAATCGATTTGACTTTATCAGCAATTCAAGTCGGTTTAATATGCATTTTACGAGAGAAAAATGTAATTTACGTGTTAGATCTCGTCATTAAAAGAGATATTGAGCTCCTTCACCCCATCTTCTTTAAGGAGCTTTGCAAGAGTTTGTTTATTTTAAATTACTACTTTATGCATTTTGCCGAACACGTTTGTGTAATTTTTTATAAGTTCTGATTATGTGACGTCTTTTTTTGAAAAGGCGCCAATGATACCAAACAAACACTTATATTCTCAAATCAATGGTATGTTACTGTATATATGGTCACCAAATCACTGAATATAATTAAATATAATATTGTGCTTAATTTATTTAGATTAAATAATAGGAGTTATAACATGTATATTATATTGAACAATTTGTGTGTTTTTCTTATGCATGACAGAAGTCAACAGTAAACCACAAAAACCTCTGACAATTAATGTATAATTATAAATCTTCAACTATTCATATTTACTATATGCCTAGAAAAACCAAAACACCACTAATCTACAAAGACTACATGGAAGCTACAAAAATAAACAACCACTCAATGTCACATGAAAAAATGTACATTTATTTCTTCTCAACCAATCAACCTAACACTCAAGGTGTTACACACACAAATTCAAAATCTTGTTCAAATCTAACTTCAAGCCTCTTTTCCCTTTTCCACCTACATTACACAAATAGCAAAAGGAGAACACACGCGTAAATCTGATGATGTGAGACACACGGTTTAAACAGGTCAGATCTGATAATTTGTATTTAAAACTCCGAGCATATGAAAAATAGTCCGACTTAAAATCGATATGATTCAATCGATTATTGGATCAAATTAAATAACTTCGCTCATTTCAAGTCGAAAATTCAAATTTATTTCTCCCCTGTGAAAAACTATAATCCAATCGTTTCGAATCTCTTCGTTAAGCTGAAACCGTTACAAAATTCAAATTGCTACCTCGATCTTCATGTTTAGATTTAGAACAATTGAATCCAGTCTTTTTAAACGTTAAATTGTCCTAATCATTAATTTGCTCTCACCTCTACTTTTTTTTTTAAAAAAAATAAAAAACTCAGCTTGAATAAATATTTTAAATACATATTCTGAAGAAAGAAGTTGACACCTTCATAATTCAGTGCATGTGAGCGACTCTCATTGTTTGTTCTTGGTAGCCTCGAAAACATCAGTCCAAGAACAGATCCTCTGTAAATTAATTTATACTCTCAAAAAGTAAAAGAAAAAGAAAAGAAAATCATCATCATCATCATCTCCATGACACCCAAATCATCACAACCTCGTTCTTTAGCATCTCCTTTTCACCAAAATCAACAAAACCCAACAACTCGCTTTTCTTTATTTCGCAGAAGATCCCAATAACAACCGCCATTTCTTCACCTTCAAGCCAATGACCCATCATTGTACTGCTATCTGCAATCATCAGAGTGAGTGATCGCAAAAAGACGAAGACATGGATGGTGGTGGGAGACCCAGAAGAGTTTCTGGGAGGAGAAGTGGAGTGGTGGCTGCTGGGTCTGTGTGGGAGAGCAGAATGAAGCTCGACGAAGTCAAAGGTGGAATCAAGGTCTTCAATGGCGACGAGGACGACGACAAGGAGAGAGAGGTTGGTCGCGACGAGGACGAGGTGGGTCTGAGCCGGAAGGTCAGGAGGAGCCCAGTTGGCGTTGCTGGGAAGAGGAAGACGTGGAAATCGGAGACCAATTTCGAGGGGTTTGAGAGCAGTAAGAGCAGCCCAGTTCAGGTTTCGAAGCTCAGATCTGAGTCGATCACCTCCGATGCCGACAAGAGCCCAATTCAGAGCAGGAGGAAGCTCAGATCTGAACCAACGAAGAAACCGAATTCGGAAAATTCGGTTCCAAAATTGGTTCCGGAGGTGACGAATGAGGTTGTGGAGGGACCGGATCGAGATGAGGAGGCTTGCAAGGAGTTTGGTGTCGTTTCGAGCAATAATGTGAGTCGGGAACCAGAAGAAAATGGTGGAGATGGTGATGAAGAAGAAGACGAGGAAGAGGAGTTTGAGGACATGGAGGAGGAGATATTGGAGGTTGAGAAGAAGAGCATTGATATCAAAGAAATCAATGTCCCAGAACCAGAACAGAAGCCCAAGAAGGTGGTGGTGATTGAAGAGAAGAAGATTGGTCAATTGAATACAAAACCAGTGACCATAGCTTCTATTCTTAGAACACAACCTGTTCATATCAGAAGCTCTACAATTTACCAAAACAACAACCCTCCCACATACTCTACGCCAGGTAGTTTTTCAATTGTCAACTTGTTTTGTATTGGGATTGTCTCAATTTAGCTTCTTTTGAATTCTTGTTTCAGTTTCAGATCAACACAAGAGGTTCCCACATACCCAAAACAAGTTGCAGAGTTTAGGTGAGTTTTTCATTTCTGGGTCTAGTTTATGATTCTTGGTTGCTATGCACATTCTGTTAATTTTCCCATTTGTGTTATTTCAGTGGATTTGGTAATGTGGAGAGATGTTTCAAGATCTGCATTTGTTTTTGGAATTGGAACTTTTGCCATAGTTTCGTCATCCTACACTCAAGACCTCAACATCAGGTAGCTGAAGAACAATTTTTTTTTTTTTTTTGCTAATTACTATGATTCAAGCGGAACCCATAATTTTATTTGCTAAGTTGTGCTCAATTACTGGTTCTTGCAGCTTCATATCTATAATGTCCTATCTGGGTCTTGCCTATCTTGCTGCCATTTTCCTCTACAAGTCCATAATCCGCAGGTAAGAACATTAAGATTCAGTATTCAGAAATGAGTAACATTAGCAAAATTTGACATTTTATCTTATTTCAATTTTCATGTTGAAAAATCAGAGGAGTCATAGACACAGATGATGCAAGCTATGTGGTGGGTGAAGGAGATGCTGTGTGGTTGCTAAAATTGTTCCTACCTTACTTGAATGAGTTCTTACTCAAACTCAGAGCTCTTTTCTCTGGAGATCCTTCCACTACAATGAAGGTAATTTCCTTTTGTTGTTGTTGTTTGCATGTGAAATTCAGAAACTTACAAAAGGGACTGATCAATTGTTGACAATGACAGTTGGCTGTGTTGCTGTTTGTTTTGGCAAGGTGTGGCAGCTCCATTACCATATGGACGATGGCCAAGTTTGGTAAGCCTAACTCAAATCCTCATTTGGTAGATAAGCCCTGTATTTTGTTATAATTGGTATCACAGGTCAGTTTGAACATGTTATATTAAGATCACTGATGGAGCAAACGTGGGTTAGTTTAAACTTAATATATATATACATAACTAACGGGTCAAAGATGGGTCAATTTAAATGCACTATACTAAAACTACTGACGGGTCAAATGTAAATTGTTACAATTTTTCAGTATAAACCACAGGTAATCCCATATGCTTTACGGTATGAGACTACTCCTGCTTGGTTTTAGTGATAGTTAAGGCTCTTTGCCCCTCCCAATGGGTGTGTTTAGTGGTGATCTAACCCAGTGCTATACCCACAATCTTAGTTTGCATGACCAACTGAGGCACAACCCTTAGCAGTTGTGAAAATTGACCTTTAACCTGACCTTTACAATCGTTGTCTAATCAAACTTTTGTCGTTTCACTCGCTCATGGTGGTTGATTATTATTTGTTTATTAGAGTTGAAAAGACAATCTACCATCACAAAAATGTGGTTTCATTGCCTTTTCATAAGGCCAAATAGGGCATATGATATGAAGTTATGAACCCATCATCAAGTGGTTTTGAGCAACATTTTCTGGGTTTTTCCTGGCAACCAAACAGAGCACTAGGTAGATGTAAACTTAAATACTTTGCTGAACATTCTCATACGTACTATTGCATTGACAATTGCTAGCTTGCATGGTTGTGCTCACATCTCGCTCCCTGTTTCTGTTTGTGTCTCAGGCTTTTTTGGGGTTTTCACTGTGCCAAAAGTCTGCACTTCCTACTCCACACTGATCACTGCATATGGTAAAAAAATTCTCTGAATTTATTAACTCTTGTCTTTGTTTTTTTGTTTGTCTGTCTGTTCATATTATGGCTGTGGGTCATGAATCATGATAAAAAATACTGTTACTGTACAGCTTGATTCATGTGGACTAGTTACTGTTAGTGGACTCATGGGCCTGATGGATCAAGGGCCCACATATTTTCACCTAATTGTTTTGTGGACCCCTTCTTGCATTGAAAGACATGTCAATAAGCTAAGTGTCTGATGCAATGTAACGGCTCTTTTTTGGGTTAGTTGGTGGGTCTCATGGTCATGTACATTGATGGGTCTCAAAATTTTGTCCTCCCAATAATTGAAATGATAAAAAAGAATAAAGAAATAAAAATAGGTAGATTATGGCATGGTCCGTACTGATTTGGGTTTGGTGTTTATTGAAGTGGGGCCCGTCAAGCGACAATCCTCCGTGTATCACCTAGAGGTGGCAAAAGGTAGAGTCAGGTCGGGTTGATGAATACTAACCCGACCCTATAGGATTTTTGGGTTGGTCGGGTTAGGGCTCATAAATTTAATGAAGAAGCATGATACATTAATTGCTTCTTACTTAGTAAAGTCAAATTTTATAATTTATATGGCCTAAGACTTGTCAAATTCTTTAAAAGTCTCAGTTTATAATCACTCTTTGCTAATTTATTTTAAGATTGGTCAAATTGAGTCTCGGCCAACAGCTTTGGATTAAAATTTTGAAGTGTTGAGTTCAAAAAAATATATATATATATCAGTGGTTTTGCAAGTGTTAAGATCATTTGTTGGAATGTCTCATGTTTGGCTATAAGCTACTAAAATTTGTTTTATTGTGTGATTATGATGAAAGGTAAATTTTGGATTCGACGGTTTCGGGATGCTTGGGAGTCCTGCACCCACAAGAAAGCAGTTGCTTTTGCCATCTTCACTCTTGTATGGAATCTATCTTCCATTGTTGCTCGCATATGGGCTGGTGAGAATCGAAAACACCCTTTTCATTCCAAGTAAATTCATCAAATATTTCTCAATGATATGCTTACTGAGACTGAAAACTTAACAATCTTGCAATGTGTTACTAATTTACCCTCGCAAACAAACTGTCAGTTGAACCAATGTCATGTCAGTGAAAACAAATGACACATCTTGCATTTGATCATGTCAAATCTCATATATCCGACATGTCGAACAAACATGTGAAACTGAATCAGCTACTGTGAATGATTTTGTGCAGTGTTCATGTTGTTCGTGGCAATTCGTTACTATCAGCAATCTATAATGGTGAGAGATCAAGATTGGGTGGATGATGATACTACTGATACAACTGCGGTTGGTGAAGAAACATGGAAAGGACGACGACAGGCACAAAATGGAGGATCAGGACGGCGAAATGGAAATGGACCAACCATTGTTGAACTGAAGAAAACTAAGAAAGGGTCCTAATTAAGCATACAAATTTACAGATACATATAGTTTACCACAATATCAGTTAACAGATGTTCCCATGGTTTTTGCATATGGAAGTGATCATACATAAAGATGTGAGACAGAGAGTATGGGCTGCTAGGAGATTTCATTTCATAGTTATTTTTCTTAGGATTTTTTTTTTCTTTCTATATGTAGATAGTTGTTTGGCAACATTGTTGTAAATCAATAAGGTATTAATAAATTCTATTTTTACAAGTTAATTATAAATAATCAAAATGGCTTTTAATACACTTCATTTGCAGCTCTACCTTATGCACAGAACAAGCTTGTGATCATATTATATAACAATTTCATGAACCAATCCCAACTTCACATATTCAAAACATACTTCTTGCTTCTTTGTACACAATTCATTTTGTAAATTCTATACTCACAAATCACATAAATGGCAGTGGTATGGTACATTTCATTACATCCCATTTATTGTTCATGATCATCAAAACAATGTAAGAAAATTAAAAATATGAAATCTTCTAAAACCAATCCCAACTCCATGTATCCACATTCAGGCACAAATCAGACAGCATAGAGCCTAATAACCTTTTCAATCTTGGCTCGGCAAACCGGGCACGCCCCTTTTTTCGCTTTGATTTCATTCAGACAAGACATACAACCAGCCATGTGACCACAAGGAATGCAGGCGCCTTGTATAGGAGCTTCCCAACATATTATACACGACGAAGATCCATCTTCGTCCTTTACATTGCCTGTTGCCGAAACTTCATTCTCTGTGGCTGGAGTGGACAACTCCACCGGGCTGAAATCAACAGAGGGATAGTGAATTGGCCCTTCATCGAGAACCTCCAGAGGCATCGGTGGAGCAGATGGAAATGAAGAAATGGATGCAGCAACTTCATTGCTTGGCTCGGTATGTACGTGTTGTGTTGAACTGCCAACTTTCCCGGAACTAGGCACACCCCATCCATTGTAGTCTTCTTTTTCCGGTTCATCCATCCATCCACTGCTGCTTGTCTCTGATTGCGTGCGTCCAGAAGCTGAGCCCCACCCGTTGTGACTGGTTTCATCTGCTGTATTTCCCCAACCGTTCATGTTTACTGCTTCAGAGCTCTGGTGTGCCCTTGGAGGAAGTGGCGGTCTATTCTCCAATGCAGACTGAATGGAGGCATTTAGTGCCATCGCTAGTTCTACAGCTTCAGCAGCAGTTTCGGGTGCAGATGCGGGAACTGAGTTTTGGGTACTGTGAATTACTTGTGGTGGCATAACCTGAAATAATAGATAAACAGCTGTGTATAATATTTTGTTGGGAAAATTAGACTAACTAAAAAAACTAGTCCAGGAATAGCTGAGCAAAAAAAAAAAAAAAAAAAAAAAAAAAAAAAAAAAAAAAACAGGATGGGAGCTGATCTTAAAAACCCTGTCCAGGACTAATCTCTGAAACCTACTGTTAAACGTTGTGAACAGAGCTGGCAATTTGGGTCGGGTTTTTGAGAAGATCTAGCCTGACCCCGACCCACAAGAGGTGTGGGTTCATGCAGGTTGCCCATCCTAATCCGCACTTTTCCCATGGTAAACCCAACCTAAAAATTAATTGGGTCTATTTTATGAGACCTGAACCCGCAAAAATTCTCGGATTTTGGGTGCTCACGGGTCCAAATTGCCAGCTCTGATCGTGAACCACATATTCTAGTTCTAACTAAAACAACACAAGCCTAAAAGATTATAATAGGCCGGTACTTCACCTGAGGTACTCCTCTGCATGCATTATAAAATATCTGTAATTGATGTTTGTCACCTTCATTGGCTGAAGCAAGCTTGTATCGTGTTTCTGGTAAAAACGAAGAACCATTTGATCAAAGAAGTGATATAGTGAAAGTGCAACACAAAATTACGATAGTACGAAAACAAAGGCAGCAAAAGTTTACAAGAAACTCAGCAGAACACATTTTTCTTTGTTCATATATTAGCCTTCGAAATCATAATGGTCGTTCAAGATATATGCCTCAAACAAATCAGTGGTTTTACTAGAGTCTGAACCAAATTACTATAACAGGGGAGCAACTGGTGTAGCTTTATTCGTTTTTATATTAACAAATAGAAGACAAAATCAGGAGGAAAAAGAAGGTAATGAAGATGAGGTATGCCCATTGGCCAAGCACTGAACTTCCAAGTTCCAAGGTCGCAACTCTGTTCACCAAATATCTCAGTGCAAGAGTCTCTAGCCATTCATTGAGCAAAATCTCAACAAAAACAAATGAAACATAAGTCAAAATGGTTCTCAAAGGAAAAAAAGTTAGTAAACCAATACAAGCAATGTGGCGATGCTATTTTTATATCAGAGATTATGAATAGTCAAGATTATAGAGTATATAGCCAAGATTTACTTTAGTACCATGAAGTCAATACGTTGACAATTTTATATTCTATCTTGGTGGTTGTTTATTTCAAAAAAGAAAAAAAGAAAAAGAAAGAGTTAATGATGTAATGAAGCTTCAAGAAGACATAAACAAGGACGATATTCAAAAGGCAACAATGAGACTAGTTCCAACTGCCAAGTATTGAGGACCATGACATTGTCCCAAATACCACCATTGCCGAAGACTTTCCTTATAGAAATTGACAACTTAAGTGTCATATAAACACCCAAACCACATTCAAATAACAAACCAACCCCCTTTCCCACAAGAACATGTTACAGTTATAAGATCCACACGCCACGAGATATTAATAAAGCAAGGAAGACAAGTGATTCCAAAAATTGGCAGACTGACTGTTAGAACATTTTGACATAATAGTCACAACCATAACAACTTAGTAACTTACTGGTTGACTGGTCAAATATCACTAGAGCAGGATCTGACTGGCGAAATTTGGGTTCTTCAATTTTAGCCTTCCAAAGAGTGATAACTGTACGTGGCTGAGCATCCTGTAAATAGATCAAAAGCACATATTGAAAGATGTACATGCAAATAGCACTGTTAAAGCTTGATAAAATTTGACCAAGCTCTATTTTACCTGAGGAGTAGCGTATATTAGAAGCTCCAATTTGAGAGGCTTCATCGGATTATAGGAACCACAAGGTAGGACAACAACCCAACTGCAAATGATACCTTTGATGAGCACATGTATATATAATGTTTTAAAGAACATAAAACATAGTGATAGATAAAATACTTAAGATGACCTATGACAGAAAAATAAAACTGAACTTTGCACCTATTAAGTATTTTGAATCAGTTACATTCTAGTTCTGCAGCAACACTGGTAGTCGTATAGATGCAAGTAAAAAAAAAGTATCAAGAGATTGAAAATAAATAATATGGATTTGGCACAAACATTTTTCTTGATAATAATTGAGGTGCTAATGCTTCGAGGAAACCTGGACCATATAATTCCCGCAGCCAGCCAGAGAAATGGCAAATATGATTCTGAAAAATCACAAAATGAATATCAAAATTGGGCCACAGAACAATGATCTATGAAACCTAGAGCATTCAAATGAACTACTTTATAGAAATTAGTAATATATACCTCAATTATTCGCACGACATTGGTAAACCCCTTTATTCTAGCAACATCAAGTGGAGTTTGGCAATCGTCATTTCTCACTAAAGCATTTGCTGAAATAGTAGCACAAGAAAACAAAAATAGACTCATCATAAATAGTAGAAACAACTTATAGTAAGTTCACTTAAACCAGCCCAGCAGAAATGAATTATACAGCCATATGTACTAGTCGAGACATACCTCCATAGGATATAAGTAACTTAACGGTCCGTTCCAATCCTCTTTTTGCCGCATGATGTAAAGGAGTACCTCCTTGGCGCCCTAGAAATTTGAGGTCAAAATGGATCAGTTGTTTGTATCAAATTGGCTGATACCATGAAATAAAATTTATGTCCTATGCTTTGGAAAACATAATGTATGACTTTCACGGCATAATAAATGGATTAGAAGCACATAAATTATCTGCAGTGTATAATATGTAGCTTGCAGAAACTTACCAGGTTGGTAAGCATTAATATTAGCTCCCAATTCAATCAGTGCTTTAGCAACTTCATATCGTTCTGAACTCATGCATGCTGCAATGAGGGGAGTCTTTCCTTCTCGGTCAATCCACTGCACGGAATCACATCAGCAATGACCACTTGTTCCCCCATAGAGGCACCCGTTATAGCAAATAAAAAAGGCACTACAACCAAATTATCAACAAACTAGCTATCAAAGCATTTTAACTAAAGTAACAAGGCTATTGGGTTTTTTGACAAGGAAAAACAAAAATACATTCCTCAACAATGTCATTGAAAACTGCTTCTTTCATGAAAGGTAACTTGAGAATTTTGTACTATTCATGCCTACATGAAAATTCGGGCCGCAGGTCGGACCAGAGCATTCACGCGTCTGAACTAAGTGAACACACTAAAACAGACGAAAAGTTGCCCAATAAAAACACGGGCATTTCTTAGCTTGGTCCTTTTAGGCCCGCATTTCCAGGTATACTCATGCCTGATTGTGTTAAATTTCCTAAAATGCAACAGATAATGTAGTCATATAGATGCTTTGATGGTTTTAATCAATTTAGGTAAAAATTACCTTTTTCCATGCATGAAGTTCACTATAATTATCACCATATTACATACTAAATTAGTATAATAAATTATAAAACCCATGCACAACACAACAGCTTGTTCTACCAACTGAATACTAGCTTATTCTTTTTTCTCCAATGTACTTAATCTTCTCCATTTTGCACAATTGGGGAGTAAATTTTGAGAATTTCATAGCAAAAGACTTGAACTTTAAGCAGCTAAGATGTGATTCAAGCCGGTACAATTAATCAAACAAAACCACAATCCAGAAATGCAATGGAATTAAAAAAAAAAAAAGTGGAAAAGCTAAATTTTGTGAATTTCATAGCAAAAGACTTGAACTTTAAGCATCAAAGATGTGATTTAAGCTGATACAATTCATCAAACAAACCCACAACCCAGAAATGTAATGATATTGAAAACCAAAACAGTGGAAAAAGCTGTACCTCAAGAGTTGCACCTTCCCTGCACAGAGCTTTAATGGCTTCCACATTTCCAGAGATGACAAGCTCGTAGAGCAACTCACCTTTGGACTGTTTCTGTGGGTTCATTGTATCAAGACTTTGACCCATCCTCTTAAAGCAAACAATAACAGCAACAAAAATACCCAAAAACCAAAACCCAGTTATTAGGTTTGAATTTTAATTCCTAAGAACGAGGAGAAAATTTCAAGAATTGGGTTTGGACTCAAAAAAGGGTTTGATTTTTAGGATGGGAATTGGGGCAGTGTTCGCTTCCGAGACGAAGGTTCTTTCAAAATATTTTGGTTACCAACTTATTGGTCATGTCGATGAGGCTTGAAACAGAGTTTTTTTTTTTTGATAATTGAAACAGAGTTTTAGAGACGATGAAAATTTATTTGGTAAATTACAGAAAATATGGTGGCATATATTGTAAAAAGTGATATAAATTGACCTAACTAACTCGTGTACCACTCGTGAAATAATAATATTATCATTTTATCTTTGTGTTGGAGAATAAGTGGTCAGCCTCTTTTTTGAGTTCCCCTTCTTTTAGAGTTTGGGTAAGCGTTTTCTAGGATTTTTGTGTTCATTATTACGGCGGCGTTTTGGTGTTCGCCGGATTTGGTACGGGTTGGCTTGGGAGTTTGATCGTCGAGGGGGCTGTGGTTGGATCTGGGGATTTGATTATTGGGCGGCGGAGGTCTATAGGAGGTCGAGTAAGTGTGGTGGTGGGGACGGCGTTGGAAGATCGGTGGGAACGAGGGGTTGGTGCGGGGCTGAGGTCACGGGATTGGTAGTGGCGTAGGTAGGCGAAGGGGAGATTGGCTGGTTGTTGTAGGGTTTCGTTCACGGCGGCACGGTCTCTGTTTGGGATCGACGGTGCTGGTCGAAGAGGCATGAGGGAAGGTGCTGGCTTTGGGCGAGGGGGCCGGGGGGGGGGAGGTGGGCGGGGGTACGGT
>JAYMTH010000528.1:0-20282 GCA_036897465.1 Pelargonium australe
TAGAGAATGTTATTGGATAAAAAATATCATGAAATAGTTTATATGAAAGTTGAAAAACATTTTCATAACAGATCAGTCAGTGGAGCAGCCAACCTAGAATAGTTTTTGATAAATCTCCTATAGTAGCCTGTCAATCCCAAATACCCCCTGAGTTGTTTTAAATTTGTTGGAGTAGCCCATCTCAATACTGCCTCCACCTTTGCAGGATCCATTGCAACACCCTCATGAGAAACTATGTGCCCCAGATATTCAACTGTTGTCTTCCCAAAACTGCATTTAGATAACTTGACAAATAGTTTGTTAGCTGCTAAAATGCTTAGCACTTGTTGGAGATGTTGTAAATGCTCTTGCCATGTTTTGCTATATATCAATATATCATCGAAGAAAACTAAAACAAATTTTCTTAATAGTGGCTGCAGAACCTGATTCATCAAAGATTGGAAAGTGGCAGGGGCATTGCTAAGCCCAAATGGCATGACAATCCACTGGTAGTGTCCCAGGTGAGTTCTGAAAGCAGTTTTCTCTCTATCAGCTTCATTTAATAAGATCTGATGATATCCAGACATGAGGTCTAACTTGGAGAAGAATCTAGCACTATGGAGCTCATCAAGTAGTTCTTCAACTGTGGGCATGGGAAACTTATATTTGACAGTGATGGCATTTAGAGCTCTATAATCCACACAGAACCTAAATGTCTCATCCTTCTTCTTGACCAGAATTACAGGTGCTGAAAATGGGCTGTTGCTAGGCTCGATTAGTCCTTTCTGTACCAATTCTTTCACAATCTTTTCTATCTCATTCTTTTGATTATGAGCATATCTGAAGGGTTTAACATTTGTAGGAGTTGCACCTGCTATTAGTGGAATATGATGATCTTGTTCTCTGGATGGGGGAAGTTTAGTAGGCTTAGAAAACAGATGCTGATGTAGCTGTAACAGAAGTAACAACTCAGGGTCCAGATCATCAGGTAAGTCCTCAGCTACAGGTTCTTCTTCCAGAGATTCCACTTTCTCTATAACATAGCACTGAGCAATAGCATGTGTGTCCATCATTCTGCAAATATGATTGTACTGAGCCTGTTTAGTTTCATCTTTCTCACCAGATAATTGCACAAACTTGCCTTGGTGGTAGAACTTGATAATCATCTTACTATAATCTGTCAAAAATGGTCCCAATGTAGCTAACCACTGTACACCTAGAACAATGTCTGCTCCCCAGATAGGTACCACTGTAAGTGGTACTGATAATAGCACTTGTTGAATCTGAATTGGCACTTGCTTCATTTGACCCTCAGCTTGAAGATATTGACCATTGCCCACTTTGACTGAGAAATCAGGGCACTTCTCAATTGGTAAACCCAAAGCTGTAGCAATTCTAGGTTGTATAAAATTGTGAGTAGAGCCATTATCAACTAAGATTGACACATGGACTCCCTTGACAGTTCCTGAAAATCTCATAGTAGTAGTGTTGTTAGCCTCATTTAGAGCAAATTAAGACATCTGAGGTTGTATCTGATCTGTTTGAGGCATAGGTGGTGGATCAGGAAGTAAATTCTGTGGCTCTGTGTGAAACATATCCTCATGCTCATCTGGTTCCACACTCATATCAATGTGGAGATATTTGGGTTTATTGGGGCAATTATATGTATAGGTGTACTTCTCATCACAAGTGAAGCATTGACCTCTTTCTCTCCTTCTTTGTAGCTCAGCTTGAGTCAAGGTTTTGGTGTTATCAGGGACTGGTTTAGGAAGTAATGGTTTAGAGTTAGGTGTAGGAAGGATAGCTGGTGGTTGATATGGTCTAGAGTAAGGTCTCACAGGTGGGGTTTTTGTATGTTTAAATCTGGTTTCATGGAGTTTTGCTAATCCAATAGCCATGGACATAGATGTAGGTTTAGCTGCTATTAACTCATTTTGGATGTCAGATCTCAATCCTCCCACAAAAACATCAATCACCATATGCTCAGACAAGCCCTCACTTCTATTCAAAAACAAGCAAAACTAAGAATAATAATCAGTTACTATGCCATTACCTTGCTGAAGTTTGAACAAACTTCTCCTCGGATTGTCAAACTCGGAAGGGCCATACTGTTCAATCAGAGCCTTAGTGAAACTCCTCCAATCAAAAAAGTGACCCATCTTCTTCAAGCTTTGAAACCAGTTTATCAGAGATCCCTCCATATTTGCTTCAGCTAACACCAATTTTGTCCACTCGTTGGTTCTGTAGATGGAAAAATAAGCTTCAGCTCTAGCCACCCACTCCAAAGGATCCTCCCCAGTGAATTTTGGGAAATATACTACGTTCTTCTCAAGAATGTTCTGAAATGGAGAGATCAGAGTATAACCGTACAGATTCATCTGGGTTGTACTTGATTCTTCGCCTTCTGGATACTTCTGCTTTGAATTAGCTGCCATAGCAGCAAGGATTTGGTCCAGCTTTGCAGTAACTGAAGCCACATCCTCTTGAATCCTCTTCTGACCAGCCTCCAAGGCTTGGATCCGCTCAGTATTGGACTTACCATCCACCATTGCGAGAGGTTAATGAAAGCACCAAAATGGAATGACCTTAGGAATTGTAAATCAAATCAACACACAAACGCAACTCAAAAGATATGCCTCAGCTCAAAACGAGTGTCCACAGCCATTTCATTCAACTACAAGTAACCGATGCTAACCAGAGAACCTGGAAATCAAGTTACAGGAAATATAGAGAAACAGAGTCTAAAGAGAGAGAGAGAGTTCAATACAGCAAACTTCAACAACCAACAAATCTATTCTCTAGCTACTATATAATCATGAAGCTGAGCAGGACTATAGCGGATCCTGGAGCTGCGACACAGAGTATCAGTTGGCTCCTCCGTGATGCTCGGTGGTGCTGTGCTGAGCTGTGTCACCATTTCCTCGTGCCTTTGTTTCTTCAGATCCAAGTTACCAACAGCTTCCTCAGGTTCAACCAAAGCGACGTCGT
The DNA here is from genome assembly GCA_036897465.1 of Pelargonium australe. Classification (NCBI taxonomy): domain Eukaryota; kingdom Viridiplantae; phylum Streptophyta; class Magnoliopsida; order Geraniales; family Geraniaceae; genus Pelargonium; species Pelargonium australe. The sequence continues at coordinate 2,968 of JAYMTH010000528.1, forward strand.
CAGGTATCACTTCCTTTCCCTTTCCTTCAACGCTGTCGTTTTGGTCTGTTCCTTTAATGAGTTCTGTTACGCTGTCGTTTTGGCCTTTCTTCTTCTTTTCTTGTAACTCACGAGCTCCAACGGCTAGTTGAGAGCCTTTAGTCACTCCAGACCCGCACAAAAATTAGTATTCAGTTAGTAATAAATTACTAACCTTGATTTTGAGATTTCCTCACATTCCAAACCCTAACTCCACATCTTAGACCTCTTTCTTGCTCATTTTGCTTTTCCATACAAAACTTAAATCGGTGACTATGTTTGTTACACTAAATGAGAACTTATACGGAGATTTCGGTGTTGATGCTTTTCTTTCAATAAGAGTCCAAGGGGAACAAATAGTAACCCAATATGAAAATATGTTCCCGGATGGAATATGGATTGGTCAGAGCACATGAGTCACGTTGCTATTGATGTTGGATCCGCGAAGGGGGTTGAGACTTAAGTAGAAATTCAACGTGAGCAGTTGTCCATGACAAGGGCATCTGCAAAATGAATGTGAACAAATAGTATGATTCAAAAGAACATTTTTTTTCCAAAGCACCTCATATTTGGTTATCTTAGTTTGTGGAAGCAGTGCCATCTCATGACTAGTGTTGAGAATTTAATTAGAACCAAACCCGCAAGCACCTCAAATTTGATTTGAATATTTACGGTTTGAGTTCCATAAAATAAGCACCCCATATTTCTTTCATTCGAGTTCAAATTAGATGTTTTTTTACCCGAATATTGAAAAAGTGCAACCTAAAAATAGAATTGCCACCTCTAATCATGACTATTAGTATAAACACCCCACTTCCCAATGGTGAAAGGTGATACACATAACACAATGATCAACTTAACTTGTGTGTTCTTTCCTTTTAATACACGAAGTATGAAACATAGTTTAAGAGCAATTTAACTGAAAATCTAGTAAATTGTTAGGTGACTGGACTAGCTGTCACTCTAACAGAGTGAGGACTCACTTTCAGACAAAGAGTGACTTAGACATTGAAGGGATTGTTAAGAATGAATGGCCTTTGTTTTAATTATATGATAGATCGATAGAAGAACTAAAGTCCAAAGAAGCGAGATGGAGCACCAAAATAGACAAGCAACATAAATTATGTTACAATTCAGAGGCTCGAAACAAGTGAACTTTGTAAAGTACTATTCAGAAGTCGATACTTCAAAATTGGCAAGGAAATGAATGAATGAATAAATGAGAAAGAATAAAATTGTGCAAGACTTCCTTACAATGAGAGCTAGGGAGAAACATTAGAAGCAATTAATTAAGATGTCCAGTGGAATGAAATTCCTAAAAAGAAACAGAAACTAATTCGTAGAAGGCGAAGCAATGTAAATTGGAATCAATCAGCACGAGGCAGCAGGAAACTGAAGCCCGAGTTCTCGCGAATAAGTGGTGGTGGTTCGATATCAGATATGTCTATTTGCTCCATCGACTTGGATAGGTCATCAACCGAGAAGGGAATGCTGCAACAAATACAAGATAGGATTGAACCATGAGACAGACTAATCAACTGCATTCATATTTGGAATCAAAAGAAAATATACATTACCTTGAATCATCATCCAGCAGAAAAGAACTACTAACTGCATTATTGGAATCTTCAGTCATCAAGACTCTCATATTAGATATAACCTAAATGGAGACGTTCATATATATATGCATGGTCAATTTTTCGCGGAATGTACAAAACGGCGTGTGCTCTAGACATAATGACAAAGTGACTTACATCCGGGGACACACTATGCGTTCCGTACTTGTCATCCCAATACATGGTGCTGATACGATATAGCTGCTGTATACTGAGCACCTGTAAATGGACAGATTGTGGGGCTTCAGGTGTAACCAATGAACATGTTTGTGTATACTCATATCTATAATAAGAATATATAGATCACTCACTGGGCACAGATCATGACTTATTTCATCCAGTGTTTTCTTCGGTTTTTGATGTATCACCTGGAAAAGCAATATGGTGAACCTTCAATATCCTACTTTCTTATTCAATATCGTAGTAAGGAACGAAAAAAAAGAAAAGAAGAGTAGGAATTGGACACTGAAATGATTACCAGAAACCCAATAGCCTGCCTTATATGCTTGAGCTCATCCCAAGCTGAACCTGCATACTGCAATTTTTTCCGTTCTGTTTATATGTGATCAGTATTTTACTAACATAAAGGCACTGGTGGAATAAGGTACCTCATCTGTTGCCTTGTAACACCAGTGCTCCAATTCTGCCAAGCCAGCTTTAACATATTCTCCATTACTAAATGAACAGCATTCTCGTCTTAATAGAAGACTGCAACAGGAAGATTTTTTTTTTAAGAGATGTTCCATTGCAATCCCAATAGCAGCTAAAAGAAAAGAAGCTAAACTGAGTACCTGTTGAACAGTTGAACATTGATGAAAGAGAAAATTTGGGTGAACACCTTGCGGACTAAGAACGGGGGTACCTGGAAAAAGAGCGAGAAATTGTACAGAATGAAATTTCAAAGTTTCCAACTAAAAGTTAGTTATTATCCAACAAGGTACATTAATTCATAGAATCATTAAGCTGAAATTGCCAAGAACCTTGTGCAGAACATCTAAACTTAATAGGTAGTCATGTCGTAAACCTTCTAGAGGAGGGAAATTTAAAATAAAATGAAAAGCAGATGTTCCCTTACATGATTTGCTTTCAAAGTGTTCAAGAAGTTCCCAAGGCTCTTCACAATCCCTTGCCAATGAGCAATCAGGGCTTGCTGAGCTGCAGTGTTGGCAACTGAACGCGTTCCCTTAACCAAGCTTGCTCTGGATGTTCTTGGAGCCTATATCATAATATTGATACATAAATGCATATTCAAAATAAAAACCCTTTTTTACCTGCAATTAAACAGTTATTATACCTGGATGCACAATCCAAGCAATGGGGAAATTTCTTTCTTCAAATTATCCCGAATCATTCCATAAATCTTTTCGACATATGCAGTAAGCTGTTGTTTGAAAAGCAAAGCTGGGTACTTGGCTTCAACTTGCCGTAAAGTGTCCACTCCACCACTGAGTCCACTATTGATCAAGGAAAGATTTACTCCTTGTGGAGCTCCACGGAAACTCTAAAGGAACAAATAAAGAAAATATGAATCCCTGAGTCACAGTATATAGTAGAGTTTTGTTAACATTGCCATCTAATTATTAAACTGAACTTGTACTTACTTGAGTCATCCTCCCAAAGAGGGTGGCTGATGATGATCGGCGGCGTTGTGGAGCCATTCCAGCTGCACCACTTGCTTTGAGTGTGCGTTGAAGTAACAAAAGAAGTGTTGAGGCATTGGATAACCAATATGCCAAGATATCATTGTTATCTTGGGTCTGAAATAAAAATGGCATTCAAATTCTGATGTTTAGAGGAGAAAACAAATGTTACAATGAGTATAGAGCTGGGTATCTCAAACCTCAATGGCATGGCCTATGGTCTGAATGATGCGGTCAAAAATGCTGGTCCGCTCAACTTCAAATGATCTCCACTGTAAAAGGCATTTGTAAATGATACAGGCAGCGATTGGCCTGTTTGCTGAAAACCCCAAGTGTTGTGCAATACACCGGATGAGCAATTCTTGGTTCTCCTGCTGTTTCTCGTTCAGTGATTTTTGTGGTTTGTCGTCTACTTCGTCTCGTTGGTTTATTGAAGGGCTATGCAAATCCTAAAATGTAACCAAAGAAAGTTAAAAAATAACATTTCACCAACACCAACTTAAATTATAATGTGTCTTATGAATTATAAACTCACCAGTGATGCCTTTACATCTCCTCCAATATGACCGCTATCAACCCTCTGCCAATCCATGAACAAAAGGGATATCAGTACAAATCTGTGACATCATATGATACATACTTTTCATTTCCAAAAGTACCTGGACTATAGATCTGGAGCGTCCTGAGAGGAACTTATTTGGTGCCATGGACACTGCCTGTTGTCGTAGAACTTTGTTCTCTGATTCTAAGTTGGTAAGCTTCTCTTCTAGCCTAATCATACAAGCCACAACAGGAAAATTTTATGCTGACAGCATCTTGGAGCTGAAATCTAATGAATTATTTTTAGTGACTAAGCAACAAGATAATTCTGGTGCTGTGCTGTACACATCAAAAGCCTTAAGGGAAGGTGGTTGTTAATCATAACATGACATCTAGGAAGCTATAGAAATAGAACCAAGAGAGTCACAAATCTGAGTAGATAACAGGAGGGAGGCTAAAGCAACAATATTAGAATTAACTTGGACAAAAGCTGACACCTCTCAAACTTATTGTGCCCAAATGAAGATTTCAAAGAAAATAATAATGCAAACAATTATCAATCATTCTCAGACATGCAAATTGAGCATCACATGCAACTTTTTACCTCAACCAAATTGGAATACAAATGAATGTGCTAGGTTTGACTATGGAAGACTAAGTTGATATGACATCTAATATTCCTTGATTACAGCTACAACCAAGACAGGGGTAAAGCATGTCCCTTAAATGTCTCAGACTTGTCATCAGTCTAATCCACTATGCTTCATAACTCAGCATATGAATTGATCTAATAACCATATTATTTCTCATTTATATATAAATAAATTCCAAGCTAGTGAAGTAATAATCTTCTGCAACAGATAAATGGTCATTATGAGAGATCAGAACTAAGAGGTCATTTCATAAGAATGCTTTCTTCGTGAATAACCTCATTGTGGATTTCCATGAAGATATCTAAGAATGTGTAGTGAAGCGTTCTAATAAGGTGTTGAGAATATACGAAATAAACACTACCTAAAGCAATTCAATTTTGAGACATGAATTAATACACAACCTTAGAGATAAATGCGATCTGTTTTGTAAAATAAATCTGCCTGATCAATGATACTATTTTGTAACTAATTTTTTCCTTCTAATTTCCACCTAATTACTATGAAAGAAGTGTTCAATATTCTATAGGTTCACAGGCATGTCATTCACTAACAAAACTAAACTGGTCCTCTAGCAAATAGATGAAGTATATCCTGTGGTGTACCAAAATATCCAGTTCAGAGCAACTATTCTAGGAAAAAGCATCACAGCCCCTGGAGCTTTTATCTAAGGCGACCTGTTTGGTGTCAGATGTTGACATTATCAGTATCAAAATATTAGCCTACTACGAGTACAAACATTGATTCATGCCCTATTTTCTGCAAGGAGAGGTAATGAATCATTTTTCTACACCCACTAAGACAATACAACCAATTCCCATACTCTAATCCAGAAGGTGGTACTCTCAGCTTACCCTGTAATATTCCTATCACCTAACAAAATGAACTCAGGAACTTTTTTATTTTTTTTAATCCAGATGGTTCTAATTGACATCCTATAAGCTGTAAAGAAATTGAGCTCAGCAATTAATGAAGTCCCGTCTCAAACAATAAATCAGAGTATATTAAGCATGATGCATACCAGTAACACTAACACCCTGTTCATCTAGCTGGTTTGAATCCTGTGTGACAAATTGGGCAACTGACGCTAAAGAAGGAAACACCAAAATAATGATAAAGCATATTCACGCAAACTAATATGAAATATACCATAAGATGAATTTAATGTAAAATATTATTGGGGTTCAGCGCAAGCAGGCTATGGAAATATATATGTTCAATAAGCATTTATCATGATAAAAGAGGTTCTTTTTACCTGTCGTCTTTCACCCTTAAGATGGATATTTAGCAGATTAGCAAACGTCGCTTAATGTGACTATTAAAGAAAGGTAATTTAAGACAAGAGGGAGTTGGCAAGAATTGTAACATTTTCCCATTGAGGGAAAACCAGTTAAGACACTCTGGCATTGAAAGCAGACATTCCTAGATCTGAGTGAAAATGATTAATAAAAATGATACAGCTCAAAGAAAGAAGATTGATCACTGAGGTGAGAAGATGATTTTAGTTCAAAACTAGATATTTGTAATGCATCACTCTGATAACTTTCTGACTTCATTTTGGCTTATTACATAATGTGTCAAATACCGTATCAAAAGCATTTGCCTTGGCAGAATCTCCCTCTGCAAAAAGCAGAGAGTCCAAGAGTTTGACCCCACTTGATTAGCCCAACCCCAAACCTATCACTTTTATTAAGAAAATAAAAGTTAAAACAATACCTGTGATGACTAGCCATAAAACTTTCAAGGATCCATCTACTAGTAAAGCAAGTTAGTTTTCCACAAAAAAACATTTATCATTTGAAGTTAATCCTTAATAGCAATCAAAAGAGTTACTAAAGGCTAGTGAGATATTTACCCTCGAACTCCAAACAATGGAACATTGAAATATGCGATAGTTAAACAGGAATGACTCAGACAGATTTGAATCTGCTAGAAAGAAAACACTAGTGTATATTTGACTCAAATTGTTCATGTACATATGGAAGAAGAAACAGCAGTTTTTTAATGGCTATTCTTTGGTTCTACACGTTCTTTACTAAATCAGACCAAAACGTTATAAAGGCAGACTCAGTTCCGTATCGTGCTCATGAATAATAACATCACTGTCATCTTCAACAACTCATCTTTCCTGTTTCAGAATTATAATGATTCAATGGAAACCATATCTAACATATCCAACCAGAAAACTTCATCAACTATAAAATCAATAACATCAGTGTACTACCTGCTCAAAGATTCCTGAAGCTTCTTTTCTGTTTCATCCAACTTTCTACTTTTATCTTCAGCTGACTCATTGGCTTCCATGTATTTTTTTTCAGATTCGTCAGCTCTTTGTTTCTCTGACTCCAATGAGGCCTATAAGGGGATGAAATCAAGGTTAAGCAAATAAGACTATATCAAGTGCTACTCATACAAATATGAGCATGACACATGTGATATGACCATGCATGTAAAACAAGCTGTAAACATGCTGAATTTAGTTGAATAATTAGTATTATAGATGAGTTCGAACATCGGACTGGATGAAGCAACATATTGAGACATACGTGATCCAGTGCATCTACGCCACAGGCCCACATGTTGAATACTAAATTGTTTTGAGTCTCAATAAATAGGAAACAGAATTCCAAGCATTTTTCAGTAAAATGAACAAACCAACCTAAAGATCTAAGTATTCAAAAGTATATTTTGGAATACTTATATGTACTATTGTGTATCCCATACCATACCAAATACTTCTACTTTGAATGTGATAGACGTTCTAATCAAATCATCATAATGTGATGTGAAAGCCCAATTTTGCTGAATGTAACAATTCTATATTTTAGTTCCTAAGACATGACATCTTGGCTCAAGTTAGATCATGCTATGTCTTGTGTAAATAACAAATAATATTTTGCTTGAGCTCCATGGATATCTATATATGCTATTTGTTAAACTTTATCCAACCCAAAAGCTTAAGCTAATAGAAGGAGGGACCAACGTGTATATCAAGTGGCGGCAAACTTCACATTCTTTCAATGTGGGATACATTAACACTATTCAAAAGAGATGTTTGGTCGGGTATGTGTTATTTGTGGATGAATTACAATGATCACTTTGGTACATAATGTCATGTATGTCCAACTGCAGAGTCTAAGTTCACTAATCAAGTAGGTACTTGACTATGAAAATTTTCAGGTAGTCCTTAATCAGGATTCAAATTGGAAAACAGCCAAGTTTTCTAACTATTTCTTTATAGATCAACATGAACATAGTAAGAAGGAAAAATGACACCTTTTATTTTGGATGTTAACCTAGTAAAAGATAAAAAGCTTATCAATCATATTATTACTAATTTGAAAAGAAAAAAAAAACGGCTTGTTGTTGATATTGGACTCTAAATGTTGGATTATATTTGGGAAAGAAAAGGGTAAAATTATTGTGCATTGAAATGATGAGAGAGAACAACTACTTTCTATCAGGTGGACCTTACCTTTAGGCTTTCCACTTCTTCTGTTAAGGTTTCAACTTTTTTGGTATCTTCAACAAGAACTTGGGTTTCTTGAACAACAGGAGGTGCTTCTTCAATAGCCTTTTTTGAAGCCTCTTGTTCCTTGACAAGCAATGCGTTTGTTTCATCAATTTTGGCCTGCATAGCTTGCAACGAATCCTGCAATTTATTTATCTCCTGTGCTTTTGCTTCTTCTAAGTCAGTCTGCAAATAAATAACAAGATGAAAAATACAATAAATAGCATCGATTAGAACTTTTCGAGTTCATTATCTTGTACATTATTGAGGGTTGAAGTAACTGAAAGAGGTTGAAGAGAATAGGTGATCCACAAGAAAGCTATTCACTAAGAGATAGCAATTACTGCAGTAGCATATGATACTTCTCTTGCAATATGACAAACTAGCTCAAGATAGACTTGTAGAGTCTTGTCTGAAGTATGACATACAAATTTTTAACATTGAACTTACTCTTAAGCGTTTCTCCAATTGCAAACGCCATGTGAGTTCCTCCACGTGCTTTTCAAGCTTATCCTTTGCTTCTTTAAGTGCGCCAGTTTCCCTTGCAGCCTGCAACAAGTTGAATATGGGTAAAAATAATCTTATTTTCAATATTCAACATCATGGATACAAGAACACGGCCACTCAGTCTACCAAGTCTTTGAGCTGTCTAAACCTCTGTACTGCATAAATATAAATCGAATTTTCATCTAAAGGCCCAAAACATTCATTTGCACATATGTAATGTTATATTTATATCTCCATATCATTCATTATTACATGGTGTCTCACTGCCAAAACTGCTGTTATTTACATTGATACGGTTAGTTCTAGTGCAGGGCACTTGTGAAAACTAACTAAAAGTTGACATTAGAATGTTGTTTCATGAACAGACTACATTAGTTTTTTTTTTTAATTGATATGTAACTGACACTGATATATTTAACAAAAGCTAAAGTAAAATGACAAATAAAATATCAGCTAATTCATGAACCCACTGATATATTGTAGCTATTTACAACATTATCAACTATTTAATTGATCTCCGTCTGCAATTTAGCTCTCTCTCCTCAACCAGTATCCTTGTCGATGAAGAGTTCCTTACCCAACGAACACGGAGATGACAATGACTTGGCAGATTATTGTGACAACAGTTGAATACTTTGTATCCTTACAATTTTTTTAGTTTGAAGGACATTCTTTTACATTCCAACTATTGAGTGGTCTATGAAAGAAATGACATGTTTCTACAAGTATAAATGATAAAACTATAATAGGAAAAATTATCGAATACCAACCATTTTGAGTTTCCTTAGCTCTCTCTTTGCAATTGTTCCCCTCCTTCTGGTCTGTGCAAGTACCACTCCTTTCTTGAGCTTAGTAAAGTATAAGGCAGCCTTATGACAACGCCACCTCGACTGTGTTTAACAAAATTTCAACACAGACAATTTAGCTTTTAACAACTGGGTAAGTGAGTGTAGGAGTAGGAAAATCATAAGTTATATTAATGTGATTTGATAGTCGAAGAGAAAATCTTAATATAGGAATTGGCTCATAACCATAAAACAGTAGCCCTAGTATAAGGTTTAATTTATAGAAACAATTGGAGTAGGAAAATCATAAGTTATATAAATCTGATTTGATAGTCGAAGAGAAAATCTTAATATAGGAGTTGGCTCATAACCATAAAAACAGTAGCCCTAGTATAAGGTTTAATTTATGGAAACAATTAAGCTATTCTAATAAAGGTATCATCAAGGAGCTGATAAAAAAAATCATCAAGAAAAATCTCATAAATCATGGGATTCAAAATATCTCAACATCCCCCTTGTCAAACACAAGCTATCACAAAATAGACACTTGATTTTGTGAATAGCCACTAAAAATGTGAGACAAAATTATCAAGAAAATACAAATCAGAGAAGTCCCAACATGACTTTGGTAAATCCGCTTAGAAGCACATTGAGGCATGTATTAAAAATAATCGCTGGAAACATATAATCTAGATTTAACAATCTCCTTTATCAAAAAAACAAAAAAAAAAAAAAAAAAAAAGATTTAACAATCTCAAAACCAAATGTTTCCGAGAAGGTAACTAAGAAGACAGACAATTAAGTCTTGGGTTTTTCACAATGTGAAGAAATGCCAACATTTTACGCCTTAGCGAAACAGCTATATAAAAAGCATTGAAAACAGATCCCAGTATTGCTGCCCTAAGGCAACAGTGTTCGGCATCAGAAGATAATTGAGAGACCTTCAAGAACAAGAAGGCTCTGAATTCTGATACCATCTACAAATAGGAAAATGATATGTTACATTGATGTGTTTTGATATTGATAGTAGAAGAGAGGCCCTTATAGGGAGGCATTGTACGAGTTGACTAATACTCTAAAAAGAAACAGGCTTAGTCTAAGACTGTATATACACGGAAGCAACTAAGCTGTTCTTATTAAGGCATAATCAAGGAATCCAATAAATAAGAGGATTCTAAATATCTCAACAATGAGAAAAAACAATCAAATTAGCTATATAGTAATGGATATAACCTGAATAATAATTGAAAATTTAGTTTCCTTCCTATGTCTGAATTCTTCACGAGCAGCCATGGACCTTAGAGCAGTTTGCAAAACAATCGAAGATGCCCAGAGTGCTCTATATTTATTTTTGGCATGGTATCTTCGTGCATGCTTCTGAATTTTCACAGCAGCAGCCTCCCTTCTCATGTGCTTAAACACATTGCAACCCAAAGTTGCTACAAGTCATAGACACATGTATTATAATTTAAGAAACTGAATGATCTCTGGAAATGTTACCATATAGATTGATAAACCTGACTTATACAGTCTCAAATTTGTATATGGCTCACCTCTGCACAGAGACTGCAAAGAAATGGTAGCCTTTCGCAACGCTTGAAAATGTCTGCGAGCAATATGAGTTCGTATGCGCCGCTGAATAGCTTTTGCTGCACTACTGAGAACCTCAGCTCTCATTGCATCTAGTTCAGCCATCTGACCAGCTCTAAGGAAGACCTTTGTTTTACCTATCTGAAATTGAAAAGCCATCAGATAATTGCCTATGGAAACATCATGTGATGGATGCTTCGTAATTTATATTATACAACTATCATATATGCTCAATATATTCCACTTGTTAAAACTATTATTAGTGGTGGGAAAACCTCTATCCTATAAACTAGTATGGGTTGTTGCAATATCTATCAGATCTTGAGTAGCTACTTGAAGGAATTCGACATCCAAAGATTGTTATATAAACTATTTTAATTTTATAACAGAAGCAGCAATGAAAGCCCTGGTGCTCACCTGAAACCCTTTAAATCCCTTCTTCTCAAGAATCTTTCCACAAACAACCTTTTCATCATAGCTGCTCATAAAATGGAAGAAATCATCAATCAGAACATCCACATTCATTCAAGTATAAGTAGCTGAATTCACCAACAAATACTTGCACAAGGAAGCAAGTATGCCGAACCTTTTGTGCTCAAAACTGAAAATTTAGCTAAAAGAGATAACTTACGTTCCTTCTAAGAGCTCTGGGGCAAGAATCCCAAATCGATTTATAAACTCAAAGAAAGCACGACGAGTAGGGTATCCAGCCATACTGATTCTGATTGCCTCTAAAACACCCTATAGAGACAACCATTAGTGCTTGAAGTTAACCATCAGATGACAATAATGGAAATCACAGCAGCATAGAAAATGACACTAGCATACAAATTTTTTGTGATAACTAAACAGAATAACTGAATAATAAATTGAGTTGCACTTACACCACAGCGCAGTTGTTGCATGATGTTGACATTCTCAAATATAGCAGGTTTCAGAAGGTTGTTTGGCTTTACACATCTGATGTAATGAGGTTCTGTGGAGTTCAACGTTTCCATTAATTGTTGTAGTTGTAGCTGTTCAGATCATAGGAATACTTGTCAAGTTTTGTAGCATTACACAGTTTTGTGGAGAATCAATAATGTGGTACACTGGTACTAGAATATGCATTACATTTTAACTTTGTTTCAATTTTGTTATTTATTCAATGTAAAGTTGAGTAACAAAACAACAGAATACAATAGAAGCCAAAATACCTTGAAACGAGAACCAATTGAAGAAAACTTGGAAGATTTACTTGACTCTTCCGGAGGTGGAGGAAAAAGGCCAGCTACAAAAGAACACTTGGAAGCACCTAGCAAGTCTTGATGTTCAGGAACCACATAGTCCTTGTTTTTGTCCAAAAACTGATCAGACAGATATAGAACCTGAAAAAGTAAAGTTTAAAATGATCAAGAATCAAACTTCAGCGGCAGCTATGCAGAAATAAGCTTCATTGATCAACGATACCTCCCCAGCATAATGAGCAATGGTGAAATCAGTGCGTGAAAGTTTTGGCTTGATAAAACGCTTGTGATTCTTAAATGTCTGATAAAGCTTGTTCGCAAATGTTTCATGTGTTGACTTTGGAAACATGCTGAAAAAAAAAAACAGAAAGGGACAGTAAACAAGAATGAACAGGAATAAAAAGATCTTCAGTTAATTAAAAGTTCAGCTCTACTAACAGTATAAGCATTTCTAAGATGATCAACAGAAAAGAGGAATTAACAACTCTTACAAAAAGCAACCACCTTCCTTAAACAAGTAAGAAAATGTCATAACAAAAGGCCTAGAAAAAATACTCTACCAAGCTTCATCAAGGAGAGCAATGATTCCACCAGGTTTCTGCAAAGGGAAAAAAATACTGGAAAAGTAAGATAATATTTATTTTAACCGGCTGAAGTGTTCAGTTCCTCAAAAAGCAACAGAACATTCATACATTGCTAGTTCTTCCCAACCATCATTTGAATCAATTTTATCCACTGAATTGTAATAATTTTGGATATGATTACTGAGATATTAGGTTCAGAACAAAAACAATGATAGTCAAATTAATTGGAAAAGTGTTTACCTTTTCAATAAGATCCAGGACATCTTGATTATCAACAAATTCAATGTAGCTCCAATTAATCTGTTCTTTTGTGTATTCTTCTTGTTCCATCTTAAAGACGTGCTGAAAGTCATCATGGGACAATCTTCAGTCAAAGGGCGCCAATCAGACTTCGAAGTTTCAATCAGTCAATCTGATTGGAGATCTTACCTGGTTGAAATGTTGCTGCAACTTCTCATTTGTGAAATTGATGCAAAATTGTTCAAAACTGCACATATGCTAACATTAATCTATAAGGATGGCCAACCCACAAGGTTAAGAGGTATCCTTGCATTATATATTTTGAATAACTTTCTTTTCACTTGGCATATATGCATATATTTGAGTGTCTTACCTATTAGCTTTAAAGCTTTCAAAGCCGTAGATGTCAAGGACCCCAATCAGACATTTAGAAGTAGGATCTTGTCCAATTGAGTTGTTGATTTTATCTACCAACCTGTATAGTATAAACCACACAAACTTGGCACCACTCAATCTAGCATAGGAAAATATTAGTAACCTTACTTAAGAGCTTGCATTATACCAGTCAAACAGTCGTGAATATATAGTCTTGGCTAACCCATCCCTGCTCACTGCTGCACTTTGAGGATCAAGACTTCGCTTTATAACTTCCTCAGGAGTGATCATCACTCGCTTACATAGTGCATCTTCCAACGCCTGAGAATCACACCTGAGGGGAAAGGAGGTAAAATTAAATAACTACAACAACATATAAGAAATTACATTTAAAGATGAGGTATGTCAGTGGTTTTAGCACATAAAACCATACATGAGAAGCTCAGCCGTCATTTTAAGATGGAATTTGGCCTTGTCGTCCTTAAGAACTGATGAATCAACTTCCTTCCCTTTGGTGAAGGCAATATTGCCTAGATGAAGAATTGAAGCAACAACTCTGAAAATTGCTTCCTTAACACAGACAGACACATGCACGCACGCTCAGAGTGAGATGATGATCCTTCCGGATTCTATTTTTTGAACAAGTTAGGAGGCACGACTTAAAAATGGCTATACCTGCTCCTTTTGGCTTATTCCAACGATATCCATAGCTCTTCGTGTGGCTAGATATTCATGGGCATCACTAATACCAGCCAACTCATAGCAATTTGACTGATTAAGATAGTGAAATTCTTTAGGCTGTGTTAACTTGTACTTCTCAACTTCCTGATAACATTCAGAATTTCAGCCATAAATCGTAAAATCAAATGATCAAATATGTATAAAAATTTCCAGGAACATATATACCTCCTGTGGTGCAGCACATAGAAGATAAAAGCAGTGGTAGTTGCGTTCAGGATCAGAAATCTGGCAAACCCTAGACCTCTCTAGAAGATAAGTTCTAATAGCTGCTCCTGAGATCCTTCCATGCTTATCAAACTGGATCTCAACAAATTTTCCGAAACGACTGTCCCAACAAAAATATTAGGAGTAAATCAATCTCCAACCACCAACAATTAGTGAAGCATACAGAATTCAACTAATTATTGAAGGTGTGTGTATATGCAAAGTCATTTATCACCTTGAATTGTTATTTCTGACAGTTTTGGCATTGCCAAATGCTTCAAGGACTGGATTTGACTGCACTCAATAAGACCATGTGGAAGATTTTGTAAATAAATAATTATTGAAAGCACGTAAATAGACACTTAATTTTATACAATCATACTTCAAGAACTTGTTGTTCAACTGTTCGTCCTTCGGTAGCCACCCGACCACCTAAATAGGCAAGGTAACGCATAAGCATTTTTGTAGTCTCAGTTTTACCAGCTCCACTTTCACCACTGACCAGGATCGAATTACTTTTTGACTCGTGTATCATAGCCCTGATTCAGTTCAAGCATTGACGCTGACTGTTAGCATCATTAACATACAAACAGAGAAAATATCTAGCTTCACAAGTACAAACCTGTATGCAACATCAGCAACTGCAAAAACGTGAGGGCTTAGTTCTCCAAACGGTGCTCCCTTATATTGTTGCATCATGTGAGCATCATAGATGTGAGGTAGTCTTTGGAATGGATTTATGGCAATAAGAATGTTTCCAGTATAAGTCTGCCATCACATCACCAAACTTCGATCATATACACTATATATAGTTTCTGAAAATCAAATAAAATTTACATCAAGGATTACAGATGGACATGAGATTGAGAAGCAAGGCTTACATATATTTCATTCAGTTCATATCTAATTTTTAGATTCTGCAGAACTCCAGGCTCGTGCAGATATGATAGTTTTGTCATGTCATCAACTCCACCAGCAGGAGCTTCCATATCCTTAGGATATAGTTTTGACAACTTTGCCTTGACCTGAATGTTAACATAGGACAGAAATGGATGTCATGATGAACTGCAATATTTTTAAGCTTAACATGATAAAAAACATTTTTGTATCGCAAGATTTTACTTCAATACGAGTGTTTGATGGAAACGCATATTGCAGATAAAGCAATTTGCTTGTTCTCTGTCTGAAGATATGACAATACAACTAGTCCTCTTAATTATTCAAGTGTAAATACACAATTTGACTGCATAACAATTAACAATACTGATTCACAAGTGTAAAAACAAAATTTGAGATCGTAATCGACCTACCGTTTTCCCATTGGTAGTGTTGATCACAACTTCCTGGCCATATATTTTTGATACCTCTCCATCAACCCAAGCTATTTCTGGGTCTTCAACCCACACATGGGAACCTACAGTAATGTTTACCGGAGTGCCCTGGACATGCACAAACCATATGATGAACATAATGCATAGAAAATATTATATGCACATTTTGACCATATGCTGAAACGAATTTTCACATCATTTTTCAAATATAAACGAATTTGATCATATAGAAGCACTAAACAATGTATGAAAAATGTATAGATAATGGAAATGGCATACCATTTTTCGTTATGATTTCAATTGAAAAATTAAGATCTGCTAGTCATAAGGACAAAATGTTGAGTTGATAAATGAAAAGATTTTGTAGATCCT
Source organism: Pelargonium australe (assembly GCA_036897465.1). Lineage (NCBI taxonomy): Eukaryota > Viridiplantae > Streptophyta > Magnoliopsida > Geraniales > Geraniaceae > Pelargonium > Pelargonium australe. The sequence continues at coordinate 18,898 of JAYMTH010000528.1, forward strand.
CGATGGAGGAGAAGTGGTGTGAGAGTGGGTGTGGGTGAAGTAAGATTGAAAAGTGGGATTTTCCAGAAAAGGGAGAGAAAATGGAAAAGATAATGATGAAGATTGGGATCGGGATTTGGTGTGGAAGTGAAAGAGGTTGGGATTGGGATTGGGTTTGTATTTACACTTGTGAACATCTTGGTCGGCGGCGAGCCGGAAAAGAAGGAGAGTTAGGGTTTGAGATTAGGAGAAGAAGACATGTGACGTGGCAAAATCGATGACGTGGCATAGATGACATGGCAAAATCGATGACGTGACATGGGATAACCTGCTATAGCAGGTCATCGGGTTAAATTTACTAAAATAATGAAGTCCATGGTTCGAGATGACTAATGTCTGAGTGTAGGTGACAGGCGTTCGACAAGTATACCGATTGTCTATCTTGTAATAAAGGACTATGAAGTCCGGGATATCGAACCTCAGGGAATTTGAGTGTGATTTAAGAGGGACTCAATGATAGTGCAAACAAAAGCTTAAAACAGTTTAGGAAGTGTGTGTGTGCGCGAATGAGCACGGCAAAGGAAACCAATTGATGCAATTTAACAGAGATAAGGGGAAGGAAGTTGTGTACCTCCATTGATGAAGAAACCGACCACTGCCCCTTCCAAAGGTAAAAAGAGGGGTCCCGAGGAGGATACTGTCCCCTAGAGGACTCGACCTGTGAAGCTTAGGAAAGCAAAGGCTCCATCGAGCTCTCGCAAGAGTTCCAGGCATATTTTTGATTTGACCGATGATACTCCTGATGAGCAGAACTCATCCAGTGAACGTAGCTCCAGAGGAAGTTATGGCCTTTCTGGTTCTGTGAGGTTGGCCTCTCCTCCTCCTGCAGAGGAGGAGGCTAATGTGTTACGGCAGGATGAGATTGCTTCTTGGGAAGACGACATGGCGACTCCTTCGTTCCACCGGTTGGAAGCTCCGAGGGGTTAGCTACTGAGAATGCTGGGGATGATGAAAGTGATGATGAAGACAATTGTCCTCTATCCCATCGCTTTAAAAGAGTTAGTTCTGAACCTTCTCCTTCGACTGGTGGGGGTCCATCTGCACCTTGGCCGGTAATGAGGCACATTTGTTTACTCCTGCCAGCGCCATCGTGCCCTTATCGCAGTTGAGCGAAGGAGGAGAAGAGAGGTTCATGATGGGCTTGGGCAAGCGCGATGACGCTATGTCGGCTGTGCTCCCAGCCACTCAGGAAGAGGAGGAGGTTGTAAGAGAAGAGCTTGTTGTTGAGACGGGAGCGAGTGAGGCTACCCGAGATGATGTTACTGAAGTTGGTATTACCGCTGCTGGGTCAGGGCCAGATGCGGTTGTAGAAGTTTCTGGTGGAATGGATGTTGATAGGCCGAGGG
>JAYMTH010000529.1:0-20263 GCA_036897465.1 Pelargonium australe
GACACTCATTGTAGGACGGATGGAGTAATATATATCTTGTTATTTTAGTCACTGTAGTTAATGTTAGTTTACTATTTTCGGGTTGGTCTGAGATTCGAATGACTCACGAGTTAGTTAGGTCTTCGAACTCTTTGTCAGACTTGTTTTTGTTATCGTCCAATTTGAAGTATTTAGTGTAAACAAAAAAAAAACTATTAGGGACAAGCCCAAGTCTTATGAAAAGTTACGGCCCATTAACAGAAAAGCCCAAATTGTTATTTCATATGTGAAATGTCAATTTCTTCCCCACCTTCGGCTTTCTATTTCCGTCTTCAAACAGATTGCTTAAAAGAAGAGGATTGCCTGAATTTTTTCCTTCATCGATTCGCATCTCATTTTCCATAATGGCTCCAATTTCTGTTTTTTACCGTTGCATCTTCTTCTTCACGACCCTTGCTACAACACCCATTTCCTCTTTCTCATTTCGAACGCTAACTCACCCCCAACAATCCAATTTTGATCCCAAAATTTCCCTTTTCGGCGATGCCCATATCGTTTCCGGCGACGGCGAGTCCTCCGTCAAGCTCACGCACCCATCGGCCTCAAGCTCCGGCCTTCTCCTGCACGCGCAACCATTCCAGTTTCTTCGTCCAAATGTCGGCAATCCGACGTCATTCTCCACGGAGTTCTCCTTCTCCATCTCTCCCGGCAACGGCGACGGGATCGCCCTCCTGTTCGTGCCTGAAGGTTTCTCCTCGAGATTCGGTTCCAGCTCGTACGGTCTTTCTCGGGAAAATAGGTTTCTGGGTATTGAATTCGATACGTCGATGGACGGGAATGTGGGTGATTTGGACGCGAATCACGTCGGCATTGACGTGGGCAGTCTCGTCTCTGCTCGTGTTGGTAACGTATCGTCTCTAGGTTTGGTGCTTAACAATGGAGAGAAATTGAAATCGTGGGTCGATTACGATGCGAGCTCCAAGAGATTAGAAATTAGGTTAGGCAAATTGGGGGAAATCAGGCCGTACAGCCCAATCCTGTCGTATCCGATCGATTTGTCAAGAATGTGGAGTGATGAGAATGTGTTTGTTGGCTTAAGCTCCTCCAATGGCAATTCCTTGCAGACCAGTAGTGTCTATTCATGGCAGTTTAGGTTGAGGGTGGTTCCACATTCCATGCATTCTCTGCCAGTGGATCCTCGGCACCGTTCAGGCGAGTCTTTGAGCGCTCATAAGAGGACAATTTGCCCTCTGACAGTTCTTGCCGGTACGATTTTCGCTACTGCCTGTGGAGCATTGCTGGCATTTGTTGTGCTGTTTTTGTGGGCAATCTTAGGCAATAAGCTCAATGTGTTCCCTGTGGAGCTCGGTCTTCAACAGGCGGATTTCAGGTATGAAAAGATCAATGTAGTTGTAGAAAAAGGAGGTGATGGTGTTAAAAATTAGATCATGGAGTTGTGAATTTGTATTTTGCTTTCTTGTTATAGCAAACTAACATGATGAACCTAGTTGTCTTCTTGCCCATCTCACTGCGCTGATGGAATGCACTGAACTAGGTCGTTTTTTTTGTTGTGCTTTATGATGTATTGATGCCATATGTATGTCGACTGCCTTTGTAATTGGCATATATCGAATGTAGAACTCTGAATACAAATATGAGCAGTTATATTGTTGGTGGCTTTCTTTGTTGCTATGTTGTTGTGACTTGTGAGTAAAGTTAACAAAAGAGAGCAGAAGTTGTGCTCATAAGCCAGTTTGACACTTTGACCAGCTTCTAAGCAAACACGAACACCCTCTAAATCTTCTTATTGACTTATAAAAATTTGAAGAGGGGCTTGTGCTGAATCAAGTTCACTTGCACGGTGGACTTTGGGAGATGCATCATTATGAATGAAACTGAAAGTATACAAAAAGAAAGCAATATTTTTGTCTGATGGATTACTTGCATTGCAGTTCCATGGTAGAGGTTTTTAAGGTATCTCTTGCACTACCATTGAACCTTGGTATGAGTATAATATATGTTGCTAGCTAGCAATACTAGTATATCTAAAATCTACTCCTTTTAGAATCCATGCATGTATGATCTGCCTTCTTTGCTTCTTATTATGTACTCCCTCCGTCCCAAAATGAGTGTACTCCTTTCTATTTTGAGAAAAAATTAAGGAGAAGGTAGTTAGTGTGATATGTTTACTATTATATCCTCATGATCATGTATTGAGAGATCCTAATTAACTTTTTATTAGGATATTATTGACAATTCATGCATAACTAACTTACTAGAAAAGAAAACAAGACACTCATTTTGGGACACAAATGCAAGAGAAACAGGACACTCATTTTGGGACGGGGGGACGGAGGGAGTACTTCCTAGTTGCTTTATCCCAAAATGAGTGTCCTCTTTCCCTTTTTAGGAAGTTAGTTATGCATGAATTACTAATAGTATCCTTATGATAAATTAGTTTGTATCCTTTAAGTTTGTTATAATTCATGATCACGAGGATACAAAAGTAAATATACCAGACTAACTAAATTCTTAATTTTCCTTATAAATAGAAAACACTCATTTCCATGTGTGTTGTATTTAAGTAGATCTCAACTGGTTGGTACACAACAGTAAGCTGAGGTCCAGAGATTGCATAGCCACCTCACTCCATGCTTGTAGTCATAGCTCTTTTTTGACGTGGGCATCGATACTGAAACCAAGTAACGAACTATATATACTGTTGTTTTTGGTCGCTTCTATAACTATAACCATTTTAGCTCCCTCGATACCATTTTAGTTTCTAAACGGTGACAATCTTGTGCTGACAAAGTTACCTGTAGCTCTATGGCGAGGAAGAGTGCTTTTTGAAGGTTGATTTGCATTGGTGTCGACACTGGTGACTGGTGAGTTAAGGTATTGAATCTAGTGTGCTATTCTAATCATTTTTGTTGCAATAGCCTCAATTTTAATTGATTTGAACATACATGTGTATATATCAGAACAAGAACGTTAGACAGTTTCATTATTGAATTAACATGGGTTCGATTTACTGAAATCGTGATCTGGTTTTGTTTATCAGCATGGTGATTTGTGCAAGATTTGCTTTATTGATGTTGTCTTCTCATGTTTGCTGCTGGATTTTCTCTTGTTAGGCAATGTTAGGCAGATTATAATTTCCTGTTCTTGTAAACTGAATTATCAATCGTACTAACTTTTGTAGTAAAGGTGCGTTGAAATGAATTATTGTAAAACAATTCAATAGGAATACGCTATCTTCAACACAAATTTCTTTTTATTGGTGGGATGAGAATATGATAAATAAATAAATATTGAATATTGGTTGCCAAAAGCCAAAATGATCAATGATTCTTGTAAAGAGATAATAATGTCTTCTCAAATTAAATTAAAATAAATAAAAAGAAGAATATATAAAGCACATGTTGTTTATGCCATCTTTATATTTTATAACATCAGAGCCAAGACAAAAAAATAAAATAAATAAATAAATACACATACCCACACAATTATATTATTTTTTTATTCATATATTAGAGTCTACCTGCCCCAAGTATCGACTGATTAACATGCTCCTAGAATTATGATTAATGCTAACAATTACTTTGATCCTAATTCGACAAGTTGGATACTCCTAACATATGTTTCACTTTGAAGAAAGCTTCGTATTTCAACGGTTTAGTGAGAATGTTTGTAACTTGGTTTCGGATTTGCAATATCCCAACTCGTTATCTTCCTTCCCAACTTGATCGTGAAGGAAGTGGAAATGTGTCTCTATGTGCTTGCTTCTTCCACGAGTGAATAATTCTTGATCAAGTTAATTGTAAAGCTATTGTCAACAAAGATCTTCATCAGTCTCTCCAGTATAACAGGATACTTATATTGCGTAATCAAATTGCATGACAAGCACTTGCAGCTGCAGCTACATTCTCAACTTCATAGGTTGATAGTTGAACAATAGGTTGCTTCTTTGATACCATGAAAATGCAATAGCACCAATTCGGAAACATAGTCATAAATGTGTTTTCAATCGTCAACATTTCAACTCCAATCACTATCTAATTAATAACCTAGAAGGTCATAATTTAGAAATGTCTTGTACATGTAAGATACCTCAAACTTCCAACAATTTGTTTGGAGTATGTTGGGTCCAAATACGAACCTTCACTTTCTTTAACAATTTTGTATCAACATTTATAAGAGATTTTGCCACACTACAATCACTCACTTTGGTTTTACTCAACATCTCTATAGCATACATTTTCTACCACGTGAAGATTTCATCATTGCTTGTATCATTTCTATACAGAAAATATAAATCATTAATGTAAGATATGTCGTCTCAAACTCTCATGTCATAGATTGCTTTAATTCTCCAATCATGATGTAATGATTGTCAATAACAATAGAATGGACAACATAACAAATTATTTTTCTCCACATATAAATAAGCATGTTTAATGAGGTACTTTTGAAATTCACTCTAATTTAGAAAGAAAAAGAAAAATATTATGGTTGTTCTACGTCGTGTTTTTTATTTATTTATTTATACAGAAAGGTGCCGAAATCTTATCTTGCAACGGCCTAAGGAATCTTTTCAAGACATATATATACAAGCTCGAACAAGGAAATAGTGTTCAGGAAAGAGACTTTGCCTCTTAACCCTAGTCTAGAGCTTTTGACACCTTATCGCACCAAAGTGGTCTCTTACACCACCACCTTCAAACCTAGAGTGATTTCTTAGACTTATACACCTTATCTTTCAACATAAAATGCCACGTTTCACTTGCTCTTTTGTTCCAAAACAAAAATTTCTACGCCTTTCATCGTCTCTTAAATAATAAATTAATTATTATTTCTTACATTTGCTATATATCTCTATAAATATATACAACAAAACGTACATGTTTTAATTTTTCTCAAGATATGCAATTTCATTGTAAATGTTACTGATTTGAAGCTCTTCTTTTTATAATTTTGTTTCCATAGAACTATCTTGTATTTTTTCTTCCATATATATTACTGAAACTTAAAAAAATTATATATTAACAATTTTCTAGAGAAATTGGGTGCCAAAATCTATAGTTCATCCAGAAGAATAAATAAAAGCAATTTTTTATATTTTTGTACAAGAGTAGGAAAATTAGGCATTATCTTTATATAATTTTGTAACTATTATTGGTAAACGTCCTTAGGTTAGAAGTCATTTTCTAGTTAAGGTGGCATGCCACGTGTACTCTTTGGTCAGAGTGATCTTTGATATTAGGACAGTGGGGTCCAACAAATCTATCTTCGGACAACATTAAAAAAACGAATTATCTTACATGGCGACCCATCATCCATTGATCCTAACCACAAACAGGATCTGAATTCAACGGCTTGAAATGAGACAGCATGGAAGTCAAAGCATCGTCGCTTGCACGAAATCAAGACAGGCATCTTTAACTAACCAATCCATAAAGAGTTGGTTCCTTGAGATTAGACACAACTCACTCTTCTGGTCTACTTTAGTTAAAGTTGGGATTTACATTACAATCTCTCCTATGTGGTCGTGACCCGGGACACGACACAAATTTTAGTTGATTTGGTTTCTCGATAAATTTGTGTTGGTTAACTCAATTTGTTTAATAACCAAATCGTTCTTTTTGTGTTGAATCAGTTTAGATGTTCAACATGTCAAATTATGAATATTTGTGTCGTTTTATTCAATTTATTTAGTGATTGAGTATGAGTTGACATGTTTAACATTTTACAAAACATTCAACACGATACATGAACATGAATTGTCAATTTAAATCTAAATATAATTCACAGTTTGAATCAAAACTACAAATACTCAGAATTCAACAGGTTAAATTCATTTACTGACCAAGGCATGTTGGGCCAAGCGATTGATGCGTTTTAAATTTTCTTTGAGGTCTCAGGCTCGAGTCTCATTGCCGACGATATGGGGTGAAACTAACAACTAACAGGGTGACGCCCCCACAAGAGAGTGAGAAACACGAGGTTTTATAGGCTTGTTGTCCCGTCGCTTATGAAGAAAATAAGATTCACTTACCGAACAAATTTTATATAAAATCCACACACTATGTACTATGTTTTTTTTTAATTAAAAACATGTATTGGTACATATTGAGACTGAGTTAAGTTTATTCAACTCGAATTGAAATGCCAAATTTTCAGTTTTAGTTCCGACAAATAGAGAGGGGTCAACTTCTTATTGATTAGAAGTCAACAGAAACTTTATATGGCAAGATTATGAAATTAAGAAATATTTTTTTCCAGCCATTTGGACGTCAATTTATTTCTTTGCATTAAGTCTTTGTTTTTTTTACCCTAGTTTATATGCATAACGGCCCTACGAGAGGGTGAAGTTTCTTTTTTCGAAATTTGATGGTCAAAGATAAATTTAAATTTCTCATCCTTCTTGGCGTTAGAATAATTTTAATAATGGATAATATAGTTTCTTCAAAAAAAATTAAACGAAAGTTATTTTGAACGAATAAAAGAAAGTTAAATAATAACACTTCATCGATAAATATGTATTCGTTCTAATTTAAGCATAAAATCTTTATTATAGTAATATTTCACTTGAAATCGTGAATTATATTTTAAAATATATTAGAGAAAATTTAAAAAAAAAAAGAAAAAAAGAAGAGAGATTATATTGTGGGGTTGATTTATGCCATTAATATCTACTAAAACAAATTATTGTTGCACCTAATTTTTTTAACCAAAAAAACTATTAAGAGCCAATCATAGGCACAAAACTATAATAGGGCATAAATTACATAATTGACAGAAAAAAAAAGTAACAGAAAAAACTTGCATGTTGTTAGAGAGAAAGAGAGGAACGATGAACTGTGAGTGAATAAATGATTCGTCAATCTTCAACCTTCCAAATTTGTCTACGCTACCATAAATTCCTTGTCTCTGGAGGGCTCCATTTCAAATTCGACTCTATTTAAACAGCCATACAATCGGAACCCAAAATTCACTCAAACTGGCGGTGACTTGCAGTTCCGTCGCCGGAGGAGAAGAGACGGTGCAGCTGTTGGACGGAAGAGAAGCTGACAGCGCCGACGGCGGACTAGTCGGTCCCAGCATGACCACCGAGGGCGGAGACGAAGTCGATTCCTGTCACGTCTCAGTCAATACCAAGGACCATTCCGCCGTTCAAATCCCGGACACTGCCCATCAAGTCAGTACAGGTTTGTTCTCTCCGACAGTCTCAATCCTCAGTTTCATGGATCTGTACTTGCCAATTTTCGATTTTGAAACAAACCCATTCGTCAAATGATTGTTTTGGAGAAATGAGAGCTCTTTATTATTGGGTTATTGATTAAATTGTGGCATACGAGTTAGTTTTGATTGTTTCCATTATTGGTGTTGTTGGATTGTTATTTCAGCTGATTTTGCATTTTCGTTTTCTGGGTATTTATAGATTCATGGTTTCAAGCTGGCTTTGTTCTCACAACCGGTATCAACAGTGCCTATGTACTGGGATATTCAGGGGCTCTTTTGGTTCCTCTAGGCTGGGGTTTTGGTGTGGTTGGCTTAATTATTGCCACTTTAATATCCTTGCATGCAAATGTTCTTATTGCCAAGCTCCACGAATATGGGGGGCAGAGGCATATCAGATACAGGGATCTTGCTGGTTTCATATATGGTATGAGCAACAAGAATTCATTTTAGACCCTCTCTATAATTCAGTTTGTTTGTTTGATGGCTATATCAGTGTGCACTTCTTTTGGTTAATGAATTTCTTCATTGTAGGTAAGAAGGCTTATTCTCTTACATGGGCCTTGCAATATGTTAACCTTTTCATGATCAATACCGGATTTATTATTTTGGCTGGTTCGGCTTTGAAGGTAAAGATTACATGCTGTTATCTTTGCAGCTGTCTGCATGCTCGCACAAATCAGTTGTTGACTTAGCTTATTCATTTGGCTTTCTCTGAACATTCTAGTTCATTCATGTTGGATGCAGGCTATCTATGTTCTTTACACAGATGATGATATCATGAAGCTCCCATACTTCATTGCGATTGCTGGGTTTGTGTGTGCTTTATTTGCTGTATCGATACCTCATTTGTCAGCACTTAGGATTTGGTTGGGAGTTTCAACATTGTTAAGCCTGGTATTCATCATTATAACTGTTGTGCTGTGTATTCAAGATGGTAAGATCTCATTTTATTGTTATTTAGCCTTTTCTTTTTTGCTATATCTGTCTCTTGTGAAGAAATCAAGGTGACTTATAAAAAGCGAGGAAAGAAAATCTATTCTAGGATGGAACCTGTTTCCCTTTTTTTGGGTTTAAAATTATTTGTGTTCATTCTTGGTTTGCTTCTAATTACCGTATGTAAGTCTTCTGTATGAAATTGAAGTTCCCATATCATTTTTTATCGGTAACACTTTTAAGTATAATCATTCTAGGTAGCATTCGGATTGGAATTTTCGTTCAAAAATGAGAATCAAGAATGATAGTGGGAATGAGATTCTCATTCATCATGTTTGAATTATGAGTTTTTAATAATGAAAATGGCTATAATATGGGAATCTCATTCCCATTTCTGTTCTTGAAACTCATTTCCATTCTTTCTTTTTTTAATCCAAACGCTACCCTAGAACTTTTCTTGATGTGATTTTTTGTACTGGTCAATCCTTATGTATAGTGTTCAGACATCGAGGGAGATGCTGCGTAGGAGGAAAAAGAGACTCCTGGGAAGCACTTCACCATGGCTGGGTTTCAGTTCTTTCTGACTCCTATTCCTATGCCAGCCGCCAGGAGTCTAAGCTGATTTTGCTTTGAACAAATCTACAACAGTTTGGTAATTAGATGATGTCTCAGCACATAAACTTTGCTTATTCAGGATCAGAAAATGACAACTGAAAATTGATGGCATGCATGAGTTCATATTTCTGATCTCTCTCTCTCTCTCTATCTCTATCGCTCTGGGATACATAATTGCCGATTCAAGCTACCTGTTTAACTACTACTTTTTTTTTATCAATGCTTTACCATCCATGTTCCCCGCGATTAACGTACAGACTCTCTCTACTTGTAATGATGTGTGTTTGAACCCCAATTTTTAAAGAGAAAGCAAAAACATCTTAGCTTGATTTTATTACTCCCTCCATCCTATTTTGGGAACGTTGGGAGTTTTATTTTTTCAAAATATTCCTGCGTGGCGGCTGTGCCTATCAACTTGTTAAATTTTTTTGGATGTGTTGTCCATGTAAAAGAATTCTCTATTTTAAGGATATTAATATGGTTTATGGTTCTTAATTGGTTACATACCCTTATCTGTTTTCCATACTAAATAACATGAGCAAAAGAAGACACTACTCATACTAGAGTTTCTCTTGTTGATTTCGCACTAGAATGGCTCTTTTATGTCTAATTGGGATCATATATTCTTCACCACGGCAATAGGTTTTCTCTATCCCTTCTTGTCAACATAATTTTCTTATCCTTGCAGGAATTAGAGCTCCAGCAAGGGATTATAGCATACACGGATCAAAAGCAAGCAAAATCTTCTCCGCAATAGGGGCATGTGCAAGCCTTGTTTTTGCATTCAACACAGGAATGCTTCCAGAGATACAGGTAGCCTGGAAATTCATTAGCTTCTACTGGACATGTTATGTTCTTTTGTCTCAATAGATAAACCATGATGCATGAATCAAATCAGTTTGGAATGCCTTCTTTATTTATCATGAGTGTAAGAGTTTCTTTTAAGTGTCCATATAACACAGAATCGTTCAGTGATTGTTAGAATTTTTCTTGAGGAAAAATGTTGTTTGCAAGCCCATCTGTCTGATCTCTAGAAGTTTTGAGTCCTTCATATACTTTCTGTTGTGCTAGCTGGTAGTAATATATCACTAGTGTGATTCTCAAAGTGCATGTTTGAGGTAGTCGAAAAAAACAGTTAACATGCTGAGAACTTGTCTAGTTACCCCTTATTACTTCAGGCACTTTGATCAAAACTCTGAAAATCATCAAGGTTCATGAACTCTCTGATTTGCTAAAATTCCTCTTTTCTTATGTCGGGTTCCTATATACAGACTCAAAACTATTAGATAGCAGCAGTTCCGCTCTTTTGTTCTCAATTTTACGCTGGTTAGATAAGTGAAACTCAAAGTTATGTTATGTGTTAATGCAAAAATTAACAAGACCATCTGTTTCATGCTATATCTGAATAATATGTAATTTCAGTCACCTCGTCATTATCTTCTTTATATACTATTCTTAACTCACATTTGGGTGTTTTATGCCTCTAAAAGGCAACAGTGAGAGAACCTGCTGTTGGGAATATGCTGAAGGCTCTGAACTTTCAGTTCACTGTTGGCGTTGTACCAATGTATATTATTACTTTTGTGGGGTATTGGGCTTATGGATCCTCCACATCAACATATTTGCTCAATAATGTCTACGGACCAGTTTGGTTGAAGACGATAGCCAATCTTGCAGCCTTTCTGCACACGGTCATTTCGTTACATGTATGTATTTTGATTCCTTCTTTAATATTCCCATATTTATTTTACACCTGATATAAAATCTCTAAACTGCAATGCTTGCTAGGTATAGTGACCTTTCTTTCTTAATCAAACATCCCTAGTCCCTACTTTAGATTGCTCATTTACAGTCACATGTACCATCTAGGCATCCGATTATCTTGATTTCTGTCAAGTTGCCTTTTATTAACTCGTTAACTTTCAGTTTACTCTCTTTCTCTTTTCATTCACAACTCGTGAATTACTGAGTATAGTGATGTGCATGATGTAATTTGTCTTGGCGTAGTTGCTAAAGAATCTGCTCTTGTGCTGTTTGCAGATATTTGCAAGTCCAATGTACGAGTATTTGGATACCAAGTTTGGCATTAAAGGAAGTGCTCTATCATTTCGCAACCTGTCATTCAGAATCACTGTACGAGGCGGCTATCTGGCTATCAACACATTGCTGTCTGCTCTACTGCCATTCCTCGGAGATTTCATGAGCCTCACTGGAGCTATCAGCACATTCCCTCTTACATTTATTCTTGCAAACCACATGTACCTGGTCGCAAAGAAAACGAAGCTGACTTATTTCAGGAAGTCATGGCATTGGTTCAATGTATTGTTCTTCTGTTGCATGTCTCTTGCAGCTGCAGTAGCAAGCTTGAGGCTTATAGCAGTGGATTCCAAAACCTACCATTTATTTGCAGATCTGTGAATGTAAAAAAATTGCCAATTTGATTGTCACGCTTATATATTCATTTCAATCCATTGTTATTGTTTGCATAATATGCCTGGTTTTACCTTCTGTTAGTCAATTATTGTGCTCAATGCACATTCATAAGATTGCTTTGAATAAGGATTACAAACTCTTTGATAAGTTGAGTTGATTACAAATAGGGCGATCTTCAAAGTTCGTGCACTGTTTTGTTACATCATTCAATCACGAAACAAATGTATAATACAGCCCATTTTAGCCACAACGCAAGTGAAAATATTCTCTGACAAGATCTGTATGAGAAAAACAAATTCAATAAGAAATATACTGTTATTGGTGAATAATGCAACAAAGTTGTGCCATTGAATCAAAGAACATATATCTTCACATGAGTGCAAAAGCTCTCCCAGAAATACAAAAGCCAAAGTCAAATTCAATTAACTTTACAATATCCAACTCTTTTTTCTTCACTCCCTAAGGATACAAAAGATACTTTACTAAGAGCGAGTTGATTGCCCTCAAGTCAGATGGTTCTGCCCTACTAAAAGAACCCTCTTTCCGCAAACTCAATACCGTGGAAATCCATTAAACCCTGCGAGAACAAGAACAAGAAAAAGGTAAGTACATTGTACTCTTTTCGTCCCAAAAAAATTGTCCACATACCACATTCTACTTTTGTTAGTTAGTTATGCATGAATTACCAACAATATCTCTAAGATGAATGAGTTAGAACACCTTAAGTTTTTTATAATTAGAGCGCATGAGAGCATACGGGAAAAACATCTTTTAAACTAACTAGTCCTTAATTTTCACAAAATAATTGAAAGCGAACAATTATTTTGGGATGGAGGGAGTACTGTTTTTGTACTCAATTCTAGCTATAATACCATCCCAGAAGGTAATATGTGCAGTTTTCATTCAGCCTGCTATTGCATTAATTAGACCAGATATAATCCGACATTAAGTATTCTCACTTGCCAGTAATGTATAACTATAAATTATAAGGCCGTATTAATGCACCACAAGGGCTCACATTAGTGCTGTCAACTACCTGACTTTTAATTTTAAATGATACAAATCTGAGATATGAAAGATACAAATCTCCTGAGAGGAAGATGAGTGGAACTCATTAAAGCAAAAGCATGTTGAGAAGAAGACTCTCAACAGGGAACAATACACAAGGTGCTTTAGTTCAAGAGCTCCTAATGATTATCGTAAAAACACCCCAAGAGGCATTTCATGAAACTCTCAAAACAAATTAGAATAGCATGCAACAATATAAAGTTAACCTCGGACTTAACAGAGATGTCCATGAAAACAAATCCAAATGCATGCAATTACAAATACTCGTTGGCCATAGACATAATCAGAATATATTACCTTTAGCAATGTCAACCAGACACCATCTTTACAATGATGCAAATGGAGTTGAGTAGCATAAGAGGAACTCTCAAGTACTGGGTTGCATAGATGAGACCTATAAGCTGCCCCTTGAACGACTTTGTCTTGCCCCCTGAGAATTCTGAGAAGCTCCACCCTCTAGGAGCAAGGAAGCGATCCTCGTTCAATATTGCTAATGCATTTGCAAGAAGCAAACAACCCTCCAGTAGCGTCCACAAACCCATCTCCTGTCCAATAAAGGTTATTCCTATCAATCAGAACTAAATCATAGGGGCTTTATATCAAACTCTGCCGGGTTTTGTTTCCCGGATCTCCTCAATCCAAACCCACAGAAAAGAAAATACATTCTGTACATGTCTATAAACTTTTGCATAAAATTAAATTTGCATATACATCTCTATATCTGAATTCCTTAGATCACTTGGCTCCATCACCCGGGAACTTCACAAAACATTGAAAAAAGGAAAAGAGTAACATCAACCCATTTCCAGAAAATAAAAGAATCAATAAAAAGTAGCATTGCTAACCCATAAACCCCATTTTCATCATTTTGAATAAGTAAACAATTAAAATTTATAAAAATTTCCAACACCATGTTTGTCCCAACAACGACAACAATAAGCCACTTCATACCCATTCCCAAGATCTACAATCATGCGTGTTCATTGCAAAAATACATAAATAAAAACCAATTACAAAAAAAAAGAAAAAAGAAAAAGGATTTTGAACAACAGATTCATACGATGAATAAAAGCTTGTAGAACAGATCCAGATAAAACCCAGTTACTGAATAGATCTATGAGCAAGTCAATAATTACAAACAAAAATCTAAAAATAAATGGGTTATTAATGTAAAAACCTGCTAAATTTCAAGAACTTGATAGCAGCAGCAACTGAGTTCTGGAGCAAAATTTGGAGCGATGAAGGTTGGAGCAGAATTTACCCCTATTTGGTTACAGACGTGTTTTGTAAGGGAGCGTTTGGTTTTTGCAATAGCCCATGAATGACCCGACTCCGGGTGGCCAGTTCGGGTCGGATCCCAATTTGCTTATTCAGTGTTTTTTTTTTGTTCCCAAAATACCCCCACCTATTGCTCAATAATCACACATGTAACCTCCTCGATTTGCACAACATCTCCAAACCTACGCCATTGCTGAAGAGCTAGAGCTTGACCGCTCCTCCTGCGATCTCTCCCACCGGCCGTCTGAAATTTCCAGCGGCGTACCGGACACTGTTGGATGGTAGATAATGTCGAGAATTAGAGACAGAAGTGAGGATTTCAAGGATGCCGTGCGGCACTCCGCTGTTTCTATGGGCTACGACGAGGTTTGTTTACTCTCTGAGTTTAATTTCGCATCCAATTTTGGATTTAGGAGATTTTTCTTTGTTGCGAAATGCAATTCTAGTTTCTAGTTAAGTTTTGATCCTATGGAATGAGCTTGGTGGTGAAGTAATCACATCATGAATTTACGAAATGTTGTGCTTTGGCAATTGGATGTGATTTGTGAAACAGTAGTTTAGTTTTGATTGAATCAGGTTAAGCATGATGTGTATGGATCATGATGTCCGTGTTATGAGTTTATTGCTTGTGTGGAGGATTAATTCACAATTAGGCCATGTGATTTCTTTGTTCTTCTCGAATGATTTCAGCAACTATTATGCATGTACATAGTTACAATGTCTGAAATTCGATCAAATCAATGCCAGTCACGTTGGATATAATCATTGTGAGGCACACTATGTAATTGTTAGTTTCCGTGTTGTATATTGATATACTCTCCAGTTTTGACTCTTGGTTTTGTTTGCTGTTGTGGCGTTTGGCAGTCCAAGTTGGCATCCATTATGGCATCATTCATAATTCATAAGCCCCGGCAAAGGTCATCTTTCACCAGAGCTGCACTGAAGACGGTATTATACACTTTCTTATTGTTTAGGAAATGGTTTGTCTGCTGTTATTGTTTACTTCTCTGGTTTTGTGAAGTTATGTGCTCGGTGTCATGAATGAAGTTTCTCACTTTGTCTCAATATTTATTTCTTAGTGAGGGTCACATGCGCACATAGACTTTTTTTATTTGTAAGGAGTGAAGCGAATTAAGATATATGCACATTTTGTTTGCCTAACACTAACTACCTTCCATAAAACATGTTATTAGCTTGAGAGCATTGGAGCTCTGGAACAGTTTATGGCGAAGCATCGGAAAGATTATGTGGATCTTCATCGCACCACCGAACAAGAGAGAGATAGCATTGAACAAGAAGTAAGTAGTGGAACTTATACTGTGTAGACCTTTCTTTTATAAATGTTGAAGTGGCGACTAAAGTCCCACATTGGTATAATATAAGAGCAAGAGGCTACATATAATGGTCGAAGTTAAACCCTACTAACAAGTTTGACCTTTTAGTAGTGGAAGCCCAAGTTATTATGTGTAACCCAATATTTGTATTTTCATTTCCTAATGACTAAACATGTTATAGTAACATGACACTTTAAAGTAGGTAATGTAGTCAGAAGTTCTCATGTCATTCATATTAGCCTACTTTTTTCTGAGGCGGTGGAATCCAAATATGTCTCTTCAATACCAATGTTAAATGAATGTGGTTATTATGAGGTTGAGATCCATCCCATTTTTCATTGCAGGTGCTTAGTTGTATCCATTAGTACTCATAAACTAGTAGTCATTGATGAATCCATTAGGTTCTGATTATTGTAGTTGGTAAATTGTTTTTAGTATGTTATTGTAAATGAATCACATGGTTAAATTTGCTTTATTCATTTTTACTGATTCAAATCTGTTTAGGTTACTGCTTTCATCAAGGTGTGCAAAGAACAAATTGACATTCTAAAAAATAGCATACATGAGGAAGAAGTGAACTCGAAGGGATGGCTTGGTATTAAAGCTGATAATGCAAACGCTGATACTATAGCACACAAACACGGAGTGGTATGATATCATTTTTCTTGTGTTTTCAATTTTTTTTATTTTATTAATTGTCATATTTGTTTGTGGTACGATTATGCTCATTGACTGGACCCTTAAAAACTGTGCTGATTGAATTAGGTCTTTCAGTTTTTTTTTTCTTCTTGTGATAGTCAAATAACGCCTGGTTGAGACTATTTGTCCAGCAGGATGCAAAGAAGGTAGGTGTTAGTAAACTTGCTTTCTTATCTCAACACATGCAATAATGTTGGGCATTCAAACATGGCAAGACAATAGTTGATGAGTTACTATTTTCCATCACTGTTTTTAGTGTTTAATATAACTTCTGAATAAACAGTTGCGCAAAATGGTTAGTGGATGGCATCATTATACTTTGTGGCAATATTTTATTTTTTTGTTCAATAAAATCACAGCAAGAAAGCCCTGGCTGTAGTGAATTTTTGACTGAAAGAAAAAAAAAAATGCTCTGATGATCTCATTTAAAACTATGGCGCAAAGGGTGAAAGCTTTTGTCTACTTCTGGAATTGACTTTTCCCAACTCTAGCAATGCTTTATTGTAATTTAATTATGATTGATGTAACATATAGAATTTCCTTTTTAAATGGTAGGAATATTGCTGACTGTGAGAGAGTCATTTCTTCTCACATGTTAGGCATTAATGAGAGAGGATAGACATTGTTACTTGGCACCAGAACAGAAAGAATAGAGGCAGGCTTAAAATTTTGTCAACCCAGTAATGGTAGAATTTAGATAAAGAAGTGGATAGCGCATTGGGTTAAATATTGGGGCAACTGTTTGGTTACATGGTAGGCCAATGTTATCCCACGACTATATTGAATTGTTGATTTACAAAGGAACTATACATTGCTGCAATATAGTATTTTTTTCGTGAAATGACTGGAATTGTTTGTAGATTAGTTCTCTGTTATAATCTTCCGTGATCTGCAGGTTTTGATTCTAAGCGAGAAACTTCATTCAGTTACAACAAATTTTGATCAGCTTAGAGCCGTACGTTTTCAAGATGCTATCAATAGAGCGATGCCAAGAAGAAAGCTTAACAGGGTTGCCAATCCAAAATCAAGTGATGCCTCGCTGCCAAACAACTCAGAGCTCAGGGAGCCTGATGGATATCAGCCAGAGTCTCTTAGTGTCCAGCAGCAACTTTTGGACGATGAAACACGTGCCCTTCAGGTAAATGAAATCCTAGTTTTCGCAAGAATTTCTACAGTGCTATTTATCATTTGATTCATTCAAGTGATCCATGTCTGATTCTGAGGTCCTTTGAAGTTGTGATATTGAAGCCTCTGTATTTGTTACTGCAGGTAGAGTTGACAAGTCTTCTAGATGCCGTACAAGAAACTGAAACTAAGATGGTGGAAATGTCTGCGCTGAATCATCTCATGTCCACTCACGTTCTGCAACAAGCCCAACAGATAGAGTTTCTGTATGATCAGGTGAGAAATTATTCTTGTGCTAGTAAATTTTTTTTCCATGTACATTTCGCTTCAGTTCATAAGAATAGAAGGTGATGTAAATTTGCTTTAATAAGTATTTATCTGTTATGGCTTTAAAGTTTAGAAAATGAAATAAGTAATAAATTTGTGTTCTCTCTTACACAGGCAGTTGAGGCTACAAAGAATGTGGATCTTGGTAACAAAGAGCTATCCCAAGCTATCCAACGGAATAACAGTAGCAGGACCTTCCTTTTGCTTTTCCTGTTTGTACTTACCTTTTCAATCTTATTTCTTGATTGGTATAGTTAAATATTTGATTGATATTAGTTTAATGTTTTGGACGCACATTAAAGATTTTTTGTTGTAGTATTACTAAAAAATCAAGAAGAATGTGATTTACAAGTTGAGTAACGGATAACTGGCATGCTTTCTTTGTAAGTTTGAAGTCTCCTTGACCTACTATTGTCTAAACACTGCTGCATACGTAACTCTACATCAAGGATGATTTGTGTAGGGGAAAACTAAAGGAAAAAGAAATCGGTCTGGACTAACCTATAACATATTTGTTTCTTGTCCCGGTAAAGTATCTTGCCCTGTTTCAGTTAGTATTTACTAGGTGCGGGTTTATGCTATAATTGAGTAGTTTAAAAATATTTACATTTGAAGGATATGTAAAATTGTGAAAGAAACAAATTCTTCATAATTTGATTTTTCTCCCTTCTATCTCCCTCTCCCTTTCAAGATCCAAACATAGTTTATACATTTTTGACATTGGTGTAATTTATAGTTTGAGTCATCTTTGAATCAAAAGGTCGAATGTATGATCTAATGTTTAGGCCCACCTCCAAAGTCGAAATCCCAAATTTACATCACAGGCTTCCGTATATGTTTTATTCTTTTTGTTGTCTGCTTGCTCCTTTGCAATCTATTACAGATGCAGCCAGGATAAGGATTTGCATAAAAATTCTCCTCGTATCTTGGTGCATCTCCTGTATGTCTCCGGTGAGGTGCTCCTATTCTGTTAACGTGCAATTGCTTTATCTTTGATGAAAAATATGTCCATTGTATGACTCCCTCATCCAGTTGATCGATCAATCTGACGAAACTCAGTCTGCAACATAGAAAACAGGTATGCATTGCATTTAATTGGTTTCAATACTCTGAAATATAGATAATTCTTCAATAACACCAGTTTTTCTCAAGTTGTACACTACGTACTTGTCAGGGTTGATGGTTTTTCGGAAACCTTCATATCGTCTGTGACCCTGAACAGCTTTAGCCATGTTTCCGTCGTAGGTGTAGATGAAAACATCACTCTCAACTGCTATAATGTAGTCCAAAGCTGCAAGTTTGTTCTGGCAGCTCTTGAAATTTTTTAGCTCCTCTTCAGTTGCCAGAGAGGTGTGAGAGAACACATTTGGAAACTTGGATTGAAGTGGCTTTAACCCATTTTGACCATATATCTCCCCTGCAACTATATAAATCTTTGTTTCAGGTGGAAACCCGATTGCCTCGAGAAACACAGCAACCTCTCTCGGAGTCATGGGGCACGACCCTAGGAGCCTCTCCTCTTCACTGTTGATCACCTTCCGCTTCCAATGCCGGACACTTCTCCTCATTCTGGCAAGCTCTGCAGCCTCGGCTTTGGTAAGGTTGTGAGGGCAGCCTGTAAAAGCAAGCATGTCTTTTTCATATCTGCAATTTACGTGTTTCGGTCAATACACTGCGAAAACTATATCTACTTAGAACTAAACATACATGAAATCGCACCTTAAATGTAGAGCAATGTATCTGTCGCTGCCATCCCCTCTGAGTCTGTCGATCAACTTGTGAGCGAGCTCTTTGATCTCGTCTCTGAACGTGAGGGCCTCGTACATTGCGCGACAACGTAGCCTCTGGATCGAACTGGGAACAGCATTATTGGCGAGGCGAGAATCGGTATGAGTAATATTGATCACCTTGTGCATCTTCAGTAAAGAATGCATTTCCCCTCTATAGTACTGATGCTGCATAAAACCAAACCAGAACACCTTTTATATGATTCAAGACACTATTGCTCAAAAATCAATTTTGGTCCAAAACTGGCCTTACCTTGGACCACGAAACTGGAGCCTTCTGGAGGGGCTCGAAAACTGCATATTCTGGAGGCAGAGACTCAACAATATTGATGTCATCTTTCAAAACTTGTACGAAGTTGTCCAAGTCAAAGATATCTTTGAAGCCACTGAATCAACCATTTAACAACTGTTTTTGGGCGTGGCATAAATTAGAACTGATTAGCTTTTATGAAATCTGCGAAACTAACGCACCTTGGGTCTGTCCAGAAGGAGCTGTGGTCTAAGGAAGGCATTACCAATGTGGCATTCATGATCTTTGTTATGCCAACAACGTCACTTATCTGTACATCTCATCACGAAACACTGAATTTAGAGCTAGCAATATGTGTGGGTGTGCTGTGTTTGTGTCGTGCTGAAGGTTGTTTGTGTGCAGTACGATCCAACACAAGCATGACACATGTAGTAATCGTGTTGCACAGTCTAACACAAACTGACACATTGACACAACATGACTACCTAATCGTGCATGCACGTTTTGGAGGTCTAACACGTACACGACACAACTATTAAACGTGTTGGGTTCTTCAACACGATTACAAGACGTGTGAATTCAAATACGCTAATTTCTTTCCGTGTAACCGGCTCTAATTGAAATCATAAGAAAATGCTCACCCCAATTTTCATTTGATTCAATCCACCATTGGCGTGAACAAGAACATGGCCATCTGTGGCATTTCCTTTCCCTGCCCCAAAACAAAAATTGTACACATCGAGTCATTCACTGAAAACAATATCAACAAAGTTGGAAATGTCGAAAACATACTCATTTCTCTCTTGGTTCGATCAATACATTTATAGTACACCTTACTCTCCGGCTTCATCCAAATATCTCCGAAATTCGAATCTCCCAGCGGCTGAAGTTTCGTGACAACTTTCTCCGGCGAATACACATGCGTTTGGTTACTCGTCACGATCTCCTCCTCCAAGACCTTCAAAGCATTGTTATCGGGTTCTTGAACATTAAGAACATGGTTTTGAATCAAGTGACCGTTGTTGTATTTGATCATCATTTCATCGAAACTGGTCATCAACCAGAATTTGGCTAGCAATGACAGAAATGTGAGCACCATTAGGCAAGTGTGTTGGTATTGTCCCTATTTAATGGGGGCAATTATGTAACTTTGCTTATGAGGGGCAAAATGGTATTTTCATGTCTTTAATTAT
>JAYMTH010000530.1:0-20224 GCA_036897465.1 Pelargonium australe
ATATATTTTTTAATTCTTGATCTGCATATGTAAAATATTGAAGACGCAAGTTTCCTGTAAGGTTCTGCTATCAAAACTTAATTGACAAATTAGAGGGAATTTTATTACATTTGTATTGGAATATATTGAACGATTAGTTGCTCAGCTATCTAAAGGAGTGATGCTGAGGTTGGTTGTGACTGGTGAAACTAACTGAAGTCAGCTATCCACGCACATCAATTGTGCGTCAGTTCCATTCGTGATGCATCTGCCATTCAGAGTGCTGATATAGCTGAAATGGAGGCTAAAATTTGGAATAAAAGGATTATGTTGATTACATAATTTAAAGGCAATATTTCAAGTCTTTTTATTCCTTTCTCTTATTGTTTGTGAAATGGAAGCTTAATTGACAATTACAGAAAACTGTGTTGATACCTGTTTAAAGCCAACTTGAACTAGATGATATTTGTGTGTAATCATCATCTTCTTTTACTTTCTTATACCCTTTTGTATTAGATGACCATTCTGCATGTGCTACAGTGGAACTTTGGTGAATGAATCAATACTTTGAACTTCCAAACAAAATAAGTTACTCTTGGGGCATGATTGTGGTCAACGTTAATTTTGTGCAGGATGTTTGCTTGTCATCCCCAAGAGTTGCTATGGAATTTTATCGTGCTGCTAGGGACGCCCTACTTCTTTATGAAGCTGTTATCCCCGTCAAGGTTAGTGCATGAAATTGTTATGGTATGGTTGTTGGTACAGACTGCAACATGGGCAAAAATCTCTTTTAGTTTTGCTAGATTCTTTCTGGGAAACTAATGTGATACATTCCAATATGTTCTGGTCTATTGTGTTTGCAATTATGCATCCTGATTCAGTTCTCTTTTGACTAATGAAGCTAGAAAGACAGCTCGATAGAATCAACCAAGCTGCTATTCTCATGCACAATGACTGTCTTTATTTATCACAGGAGATTCTTGGGCTTGCATTTGAGGTATGCAATAATGTGATAACCAGTAATTATTTAATAGCCAGTGCTTTGCAGCTCCCTCCATATGAGGGAAGGCGCACTTATGCCAGTCTTGGTGTTATGACATGCTAATACATTCACATTTGCTGAACTCATCTCTATTGATGTTCATTCATTAATATATGATAAAACATAGATCATGCAGCAACTTGGTGGTTGCAATTAAGTTCATGTCTCCTAGGTGGTGGTAACTCAACACAATCTCCTGTATAAATCTTCTTATTATGAGGTTGGGGAAGAAAGGGATATAGATTAGTGTTACATATAGTGTAGGTGTGTTGATATATATGTATATAATATTCCTGTTAGTTCATATAACTCTCTTTGTTTCAGTATCGCTCAGACTTTCCAAGCTCCATAAAGGAACATACAGTGTTCGTTGATATGGCTCCAAGGTTTCATCTAATTGCTGAAGGAACTCTACAGAAACAAATTCATCTTGTTATTATTAATTTGAAAGAGGTAAACTCTTGCTGTAATGTTTTTCAGTATGGCATTAGGCTGTACTTATCAATAATAATGGTTTAGCAAGTAACTCATTCATTTGGAATATATTTCATGTTAGGCTATAGATGGCGCCGATGGATTTCAAAATACCCATCAGATCCAACAGTTTGAATCAGCAAAGTTCTGTGTTGAGCAGGTTTTTTTAGTAACACAAATTTGTTTGTTTCCATTGTACTTTCCCCTTATATTCTTTTTGCCTTCCTCTTTTTCCATGACAAGATGCTGTGATATGTTTGATCAGGTTGTTTTTATTTTAGAGAAAATACGTATTATATGGGAGCCACTCTTGCAGCCTTTAACTTATAGAAAATGCATGTGCATTGTTCTGGAATCAGTATTTTCTAGAATTGCAAATGACATACTCCTTTTAGATGATATGGCAGCAGAGGAGACATTACAGGTAAAGTTTATTGGTTGTTGTTCTAAGTTCTCATAATCTGTCCCCAAGTAATATATGTAAATGGATATGTATATATATTTGTTCCTAATCCAGTATTATGGTGTTCCTAGCTTCAAAGACTGATATACATGCTGCTGGAAAACCTATTTTCGTTGTTTGAGTCCTTGAACACTGTCAACCTAAATGAGAAGGAGACAGAAGATTCTATTCCGCCTCTAGATTCTATCATTCCATCTTTGCTAAAAATCCGGAAATTGGCTGGTATGGTTTCTGTTAGAGGCTTCTGTTTTCCTTGGTATTTAATGTCTTGCTCTACTGAAACCTAAAATCCTTGTGTTTTCCTCTACTTATAATATGCCACAGATTTATTGGATATGCCATTAAAATCCATTATGACAACTTGGGAGAGTGGGGAACTCATCAGTGCTGGTTTTACAGCATCAGAGGTATAATTTTTTACATCTCTAAATGGCCATGTTGGATCTGAAGAAATTTCTTTGCTTCCTCTATGCCTCTTTTAATGAATAAAAAAATCACTTTGGCAAACAACACAAGGAATGAGTCCAGGCATATACTAAACATGACTATCTGGAAATCTCCTCCCATTCCTTTGGACTTGGACATATAGCAAATAAGTTATATGATCTTCAACAAAGATGTGGACTTGTATTATTTGTGTTTTTGTTTTTCCTTTTTTTTTTTCTCTTTGTCAGCATGTTGACAGTTGACTTGCACTTAATTTTGCAGATGGAAGATTTCATCAAAGCAATATTTACAGATTCACCACTGAGAAAAGAATTCTTATGGAGGATAAAGAATAGTAGCTTTTGAAGCATCGTATTGTCCAGGAACAGATGAAAAAAGGAACGATTATTCTGCAGTTTCTTTTCATCTCTGATCCATTTAGCAGAAAGCCGATGACCCATTTTTGCCGGAACTTTTGTGTTGATTTAATTTCATCAAGGTATTGCTCATACAGGAGCATGCTTTTGTAAATTATAAGGAATAGCTACTTGAATTGAAAAACCATCACTGTAGATTACAATCCCATTGTACACATGATTTTATTTTCCCCTTCCCTAATATAGATGAATCTGAGATAGATCTCTGTCCCTAAAAAAGCATCATTTACATTTAAAGATGGTTACTGTTGGTTGAAAACTACTATAGTTGAAGATGTACATCCAAAACAATACAGTCTTCTTGTCATCAATCTCAGTATATGATTGATCAAAGTATATGCGAATTATTTGCATCTTTTTATGATCACTCACTAACTAAAATACAAATTTTAAAGAAATTCATCGACAATTAACAATTTGAATCTGAATCCATGAACATCCGAAAACTTATCTGATTTGAAACAATGTCAATATATATTTTTTCTTTTGCAGTAGTTAATGACTACAGTACCATACAAAAATCTGACTCTTGTGAAAGAAGTTTTGGAATACAGTGCCTAATAATGTAATGGTGGGAAATGATCGTTTTTGTGCCTTACCTTTCTCTACCATCACTAACTCTATTCAAGTTTATATAAATTACTACAACTCATCCTTGGTTGCAACATTTTCACCCATGAGTTCTTCAAGCGAAAACTCATCCTCTTCCAAGATCTCCCCGTCTTTACCATCCCATGGTTCTGTCTTGGCAATCACTGGTGTCCCGCCTAGAGGCAAATTGCCCTTTCCTCCCCGACCAGCTTCCTTCACAAACTCACTGAAACAAGAACCCATTTGTCAACTACTCGGTCTATCTGGTGACTCAGAACAAGAACTACTGGGACACCACTTACTTGATTTGGTCAAGCTCAAATGCACTCTTAAGTGGGGCATATGCACCCTTCTTTGCATTCAGAGCTACCAATGCTGGATAACCATATCCACCAACACCCACATGCTGCTCAAGATCCGCCTGCTTTCCGGCAGCTGCCCATACATAGCTGCACAACACAAAATATTATGAAAAGAAAATGCTAGCAATTACATTATCGTTACAAGTAAATTGTTTTAGCATGCTTGCCTGTAAGGACTCCTCCTGAACTTTTCTGCAACTGACAGCATCATTTCAAGGTACTTTTTCCTTCCTTCTGCTTTGGAGTCAAGGATATCAGGTAAAAAGGCAACAAAACAGATGGCAGCAGAACCACATTTCTCTTCCATGACATCCTACAGGGGAAAAAAGTTCGGAGTTTCAAATTATACTCTGCACAATCACATACAAAAATAAGCTTTTATAGGACGGTGAAAGTTGAAAGACTTACTGGGCCAGTCAGCTCAGTTACTTCTGGGGGTGCAGTGTTAGTTTCAAGCTGCTCTAGTGCAAATGATTCAATAGCTGAAGCAGTTCTGGCACCCTCGTATGGAACTGGGCTCTCTTTGTCAGCACCAAATACCAAGATGGTCGGGAATCCTTGCACATTGAACCTGCTCATCAAAGACTGGTAATGCCACCAAATTATCACAACCTTGTGAGCTAGCACAAAATAATATTAAGAGATTCCAATAAAGTGAACAAATAATTTCAGTTAATTATCACCAGGGGTTCAAGCAAACACCACTGTTTCATGAATATTACTGATGGAAAATAATAAAAGAACCCCAATTTATAGAGATAGCAGTAGTTTTGGGATGTATAACAGAATTTTCAGGTTGATGAGTTGAAATGCAGGATTACCTAAACGCAGCTTACTTAACAAGATTAGGAGGCTCCAGATAGAACAAGAAAGTTGGTATGAGAAGTTAACAATCTAGAAAATAATGTTCACTTTCAATCCATTGTTGTAAATCATGCGCTTATAAGGCCTAGTGAAGTTGATTTCTAATCCAAATTTTTGCAATGTCGTACAGTTGTATCCTCACTAACCTAAAGAGGTAGTCAGATTAGATGAGAAAGATGCTCAAGATTGTAGATACTCCAGCTAAAAAATGTCTACATTCATTGCGAGGGATTTATAAATAAAGAAAAACTCAAGACAGCCTGAAATTTAAAATCTGTAATTAAAATTGAACAGATGTATCTGATATTCATACATACCTTCTCTGAATCACAGTCAACATGACCTAACTTAGCCTTCCCCTTCAAATTAGTAGCAGCCCTCTTCCACTCAGGAGCCAGCTTTTTACAGTGTCCACACCTTAAAAGGGGAATATTTGTTTATCAACAAAACATGAAGAAGAAAAAAGACTGGGATGTAATATTGTGTAATGCCAAGTATACTACGCATGTTGACACTGGTTTCCCCTTTGAGGGGTGTTTATCTATGATTCTTTTAACAACAAAAAACAGTACACTATATCTTAGGGACTTCTAATTTTATAAACTTTTAGCATCAACAGTTGGAAATTAAATGCAAGGAAAATGATTTTTCTGTTCTATTTAATATTAGTAATACGCTAATAGCATGAGACGAAGGTTGAGAAACTTCGCCACTGATAAATGGTATTTTAATGCTCAAGGTATTGATAAGCTTCTGATTAGATATGCATGCACAGAACAAGTATTCATGGCTATATAAATACAATTCTCAGAATGGTTACAGGAATGTTCATTTTGTGTGTGTGTGTGTGTGTGCACTCTTATGACATATACCCCTCTAAATTATCAAAAGTCCTATACTAACTATGACATTAAGTACCTAAGGCACTTACCAAGGTGCGAAAAACTCCACAACCCAAAGTTCTTTGCTTTTAGTGACCAACTCATCAAAGTTGTGGGCATTCAATTCCACAGAAGCACTTGGTTCAGATTTTTCACTTGACCCTCCAGTTGCTTTTCCACTTAGACGTTCCTTCAAAAGAGCCTTTACCTGTTCAATACATCAGTAGTTAGGATACACATAATATTTATTGAAATCTGGTTCTTTGGGTAGTCTTCAATAACTAAAAAGTATTCCAAACCATGGAGCTTGCCTAGTCAAGCCACCAAGTCAAATGCTTGAACTCAACTAGAATTTATGGATAGAAGACATTGCATTATCTCATGTGCAAACCAACAAGTGAAGGACTTTACCTAATTAAATTGCACTTTGATTAAAGAGTTATCGAATTCATTATAAATGATTAAACACATTACCTTTGAGCAAGGTGAATACCAAAGAAAATGGAAAGTTTTTTTATACGGGGAGAATGTTAACATATGAGAACTGTGAAATTTATTTCCTGATAGCACACGTATTAAGCGTACTCCAAGCAGAAATTGAGCAGTAAGACAGTGTAATTATGGACCCATGGTACTTCATTGCTGAAAGTGTACAGGATCTAGATAGAAGTTTAAGTAATATTTTGAAAGACAACTACAATTCAAATTTACATACAGTTCATAATGTAAGGTAAATCCATTTTCATTTAATAAAGACACTAGACAGACTCATATATTGTGAAATTCAAAGAAAAATATAATTAAAGGTTAATCTTTTAAGGGGTTTCATTTAACAAACTAATATATATACCTGCTGCAATGCAAATTCTGCAATGGGTTTAACATCTCGAGCCCCTTGGTAATCTACAGGAGGCTTTCCAGGTACAAACACCTTGATGGTTGGAAATCCTCGAATTCCATATTCCTATACAGCAATGAATCAGTAGCATATCAATAATACAGCCAGGAACCAAACTTTACACAGCAGACAGTAAAGCTATTATACAACAGGGATATTAAATATAAAAAAAGAGGTCCTACTATGAGCATCTTAGAAGAAAGAAAATAACAATGTCAGGCTACTGAACTCAGTAGACTGGTTTGTGAACATAACTCATCGGGAAAGATTGAATCTTATGCAATTTGAATGGCCCATGAAAGAGTACATGATACTGGCATTGCACTTCCACCCTGCTGATTGGAAACAGATTTGTGGACATAAATATGTTTATTGTCAAATTTTGAGGAAACAAATATGATTATTCTCCGGTTTTGTGGACAAATTACAGACTTGAATCTATGCCTTTCGAATGTATAGGACATGACTGACTTTTAAATGTTTAATCGATATTCCAAATAGTAGATACCAATTAGCGGCTCAAGAAAAACGAGACTCAGTAGATAATTTTCCAAATAAGAGATGTGGGTCTAAAGTAGATAACCTGAGCGAGGGACTGGTGTGCATCAGCATCAAGAGCTGCCACTGTGGCAACACCTTTTAAGACAGTAGCTGCCTTCTCCCATGTGGGCGTAAGAGCTTTACAATGACCACACCAAGGTGCAAAAAACTCAACAAGAACAATTCCATTCGAGTTCAGAACCTGCCAAAAAATTTGAATTAATCTACATGATACAATTAGAAGACAAAGCTTGGTAATTACTAAATGCTACAATAATAACTCATCACTCGTGAGGAAATTAGGCACAATTAGATCAATCTGCTCTGTTTTATATTAGTTAACAGCACTAGTTAATCAAAATCACTAAGATACAGAAAGAACATATCTAGTACAAATATGATTATTGATACTGAGAAAATTAAGCTAGAATATTGGATTCGGAAGCCATTAGAAAATGTAAATTCTATTACTATTCAGTCTTTACTCAATTTAGTTTTGCGTCTCTCTTTTCAAAATGAAGCTGATGAAATACCAAGGAAACTAATTGATGAAATAATGATGTTCCCTGGCTGATTAGCACTGTCACAGCCCTACATCAACTCCGAATCAACAATTCAATGATAACCATTCAAATTTGAAAGTATATTCTCCAAAAGCTGACTGTTTGATACACATTAAAACATTCTAAATGACAAAAGAAACCAAAACTATCCACACATAACTCAGAGCATATACACTACATTATACACAATGCTAGCTGAAAAAGCGAACTTTGCATTTGCTCTCAAAGCGGAAACCCAATTCTCATAGGTTAATACAGCTAACGCAATAACCCATAAAGGATCTATGAGCAAACAGAAATCTGATCGCAGACACAGAAAGGAGAGTAACCCATTGCCAAGTGATCAGCCCCCAAATGGTAAAGAGTTTCGATCATTTAAGTACAAATGTCTACTTTAATCTGAGTTTGATGTGGAGAACCAGCGGATCGGATTACCTTGGACTTGAAGTTGTTGGGATTCAGCTGAAGCACAGGTGACGAAGCTCCATACAATGCATTACATGGATTGAACACGAAGAATAACAGGATTGGTAGAGCTGCGAGTAATGGTGACGGTGATCCGTACATTTTCTGTCGCTTTCCCGAGAAAAATTGCGCCTCTATGGAATTTCCTGATAGCTGAACCGAGAAGAAGGAGAAGAAACCTCTGGATGCGTTGCGGACCGGTTGCGGGCGAGTAGAAAAACCCCTTGAGCGTGAGCTCTGGGACTGCTACGTATGGCAACCAATCAGAGCTTCACACGTCAGCTCAACAGGCAAAAATGGATTGCCTTTTGGTCAAATGGCACAATCCCAAGCAAAAAATTGTTTTGTTGTGCAATTTTTTGTTTCTTTTAATAAATCAGGATGAGCAAAAAAAATCTTATGTTAATGTTTGCATAGTAAGTAAACATAGGACTTGTAAAGAGATTATCATAATACGAATACAGTAACATGATACCAGAAGACAATTTGATGATTAACATTTCGATTCGAATGTTACATACATAGATTGGTAAGCATTCTTGCAAGTAACATCAATATTTATCAAAGAAGGAGATGACAGGAGTGTAGACAAGTTGATTAGCATTTGCAGCCAAAATGAAATCTGCATGAGCATATTCTTGCGTTTCTATCACCACCAGCTTGTCAGGATCATGGCCGCTAAGGGTGCTGAGCAGAGTCCGTACATCAATGGGGTTAGACAGCAAGTCCCGCCCTCCGCACGCCATCAACAGAGGAACTCCTCGAGGAATGCTCGTCATGTCGTACACAGGAGGACTCGCACTCCCATACCGCCTATAATTCTCAAACGCTCCATAGTCGAACTTCGTTACGCTTCCTTTTCCTACCACTGCACACATACATAAGCCAAACAATACAAATTTTGTTCAACAAATTGGATTTGAGCCTTGCAGCTTACACTGAGCTATGTGCACCAGGTTCTTTACTGAAGTAGACTGAGGCTCGTGTTCGTAGAACTTTACTAGTGTCTCTGAATCAATGCAGCAATTGGGACCTGTCAATACAAATGAAAACAGTTATTTACAGATAAAAATCTGAGGTCATTGTTAGGTATATGATCATGATCATGATCATACCAGTGACGGCGGACATCAAATTGGAGCAGTTGCTGCCAGGCAAACGGCAAAAGTTCTGCATAAATCTGGTCACTTCTGGCCTATTCACATTTTTAAGAAAATCAACAACTTAATAAGAAACTTATTGTGCTTTTTTTTGTAGTGATCTTGTTGTAATAGAGCTCACCCTCCTGGAGCGAATTCGCGCAGGCCTGACCTGTACCATTGCTACAAATGGAAATGGAAAGATTACACCAAGAAGCTGATACTGATACAACATGTATTATACAGAGATGGGCAAGTTTGTGTTACTTGAGCTGAAAATGCAACAGCATAATGTAGTGTTGGTGAAGGCATGAGACCAAGATAAGCAATTGGGCTTAGCAAAGCAGCTGATCTCAGCTTGCTCACCACATTCTCATTGTTTACTGAAAGGGAAGCTAAAGCCATCAATGTACCCTGAAATTTTAACAATGGATCTCAGCTTGCTAACAAAGAAAAAAAGGAAGCAACAAGCAAATGCAGGGACTGTACTGTACCAAGGAATGGCCAACATAATGCAGATTCTGCTTTGTCTGATCATACACGTACTGGAATGTAGCAGGAAGATCATAGCCGGCTAATTCGTCCCACGACCATTCCCAATAACGCTGAAATTAAAGGATCAAGAACAAAACTACTATAATCTAATGATTTCAGCAAAGAATTTGATGACATGTAGTTTAAAGAAGCAACTAAAAAGAACCGGATCAGTTGGACTGATAGACGTGTGCCCACGGCTATATTTAGTCCCTCGAGCATTGGCCATCCACACATCAAACCCGTTATCCGCCAAGACAAATGGCAAGGACTGGTCCGGAGGATTCACCACCCATGAGGCTGCATCCTGAAATAAACCAGCATCACAATCCAATCCAATCCAATCCATCATATATGAAGCTCACAATGCAGGGCCAGGGATGGGCAATAGTAGGCTAGTGCCCACCCTAGCCTCATAGATATCAATTTCACAACTAGCTCTGTCATTGTAAGCTTAGCATATCTTTTTGCCTATATAGGTGCTAATGAATGTGACGAACCAGTAAGAGCCCGTGTTGTATCAAAACCGGTGGCTTGGTGGCAGCATTGCCAGACCGCCCCTGAGGGATCCTCTGCATGCTAAG
The DNA here is from genome assembly GCA_036897465.1 of Pelargonium australe. Classification (NCBI taxonomy): domain Eukaryota; kingdom Viridiplantae; phylum Streptophyta; class Magnoliopsida; order Geraniales; family Geraniaceae; genus Pelargonium; species Pelargonium australe. Next base: position 10,243 of record JAYMTH010000530.1, read on the forward strand.
AATATAACCATCTTCTGTAGTGACCTAACATATTAAGTTTCATCAACGATCGCGTGTGTATATATATAGTCAATAAGTACATTATATAGGGTATGGTGGATACAGACTGTGTGTTCTTGGCAAGCATAGCCTTGTGTCTCCACCAATGATCTGCAGATGCTGTCATCAAGAGTGCTTGCTTTCATGGCTGACATGCCTAATAAAATCGCCACAAGCAGAAGAACAGAAATGTTAGCCATTTTGTAGGTTGAACAAGTAGCTAGAGAGATTCAAAAAGATAAGAACTTGATAATTATGCAGAAAAATGGATGGTTGAGACATAACCTTATATAGAAATGTTGGTCAAATGTAACTGAAAAGGAAATAAAACAGTACATTAAACAGTACAGGCTTTGATTTCTATATTTTCATTCCCATTGTGTCTGTTACAAATATTGAAATGACTTGATGAGTAATTTAAGAAGAAAGAGAATTGACTTTGAATTGATAAGCTGCTAATAATTATATACAAGGATTGATATAATGCTAGGAAAGAAAACAAGTACAAAACACTAGGCAATGATCAAATATACATAGATTTCAGTTGTCATTGAAGAAGTTCATGAGAGGATCATAGACAACTTGATTAGCATTTACGCCAAAAACAAAATCAAGATGAGAATAGTCTTGTACGTAGAGCACCACCAGCTTGTCACTATCATGATCCTTGAGGCTGTGTAGCAGATTCTGCACATCTTTGACATCGGACAGAAAGTCTTGGCCTCCATGGCCCAAGAAGAGAGGAACATCATTTGGAATGCTTGTCATGTTGTAGACAGGAGGAGTTGGCTGACCATAGTGCTTCATGTTCTCATCTTCCTTACCATAATCATACATTGCTATGTTTCCTTGTCTGACCACTGCATATATATTATAGTAGTTCCCAAAATTCATAAACTGTACTATATGAAACTGATATATCTATATAGGTCAAAATTGTTAGTATTCAAATCCATACTCTGAGCTAGGTGGATCATGTTCTTTGTTGCAGTAGGCTGAAATCCAATTTCAAGAAATACATCTACTTGTGATGTATTTACGCAGCAATTCGGGCCTGTAAGTTGAAATGAAAACAACTATATATCAGATAATGCAGAAATGGAAATTAAAATGTGCTTATGAGCAGGCCTGGGGAATTTGAACATACCTGAGAAGGAAGATGACATATTCATAAGACCTGAGCAGTTAATGCCTGCATGTTCACATGCATCTTCCAGAAGTTTGGAAATAGCCGGCCTGTTCATTTGAAGAACAAATCGTTCTGGAGTCAAATCTTGAATGTGCAATACATAACAAAGCTTCTAGCTTGTAAGTGATTGTTGTAAAAGCTTGGATAATTATTCAAGAACCAAACAATACAAACGAGACATCAAAAGAAAGTTTCAGATTGCTAAAGTTGCTTGATCTCTTACGCATATGGGATAAATTCCCGGACTCCTGCCCAATACAAGTCCTGTAAACGAAAATGTAGGAGATCAGAATTATACATGTCATCTATTTCTGATATGTGAAACTGGCATTATTGTAAAGACGAGTATGTATGAATTTGTTTTACTTCAGCTATAGACGTATCAGCAGCAATTTTTGCAAGTGGTGACGGCATTTGATTAATATAAGCAATTGGGCAAAGCAAAGCAGCAGATCTCAGCATGTTCAACAATTTATCATGGGAAAATGCAGCTAAAGGCGTCAATGTACCCTGAAATTAATCCAAACGTTCCAGCCTTATTTAGTTTCTCAAATTATGTAAAATCATGACCAAATTAAACCAAATGTAGGTACTTACTAAGGAATGTCCAACATAGTGCATTTTCTGATTTGTTTGACCATACACATACTGGAAAAAAGCAGTAAGATCATAAGCAGCTAATTCATCCCATGACCATTCCCAGTAAGCCTACAAAGAGGTGAATAAAAAAAATAAATAGTTACTAATCCAAACAAAGTCAATTCTTGAAATCACTGAATTTGACATGTATCAGAACAAAGCGTACCGGATCATTAGGACTGAGAGAGGTATGTCCAAGGCTATATTTAGTCCCTCGAGTATTAGCAATCCACACGTCATACCCGTTGTCTGCCAAGATGAAGGCCAACGACTCACTCGGGGAATTGAAAAACCAAGTCGCACCATCCTGCAAAATAAGCACCCGTGATTAGTCTAGTCTCATCAACCCTATTAATGTACATATTATTTGTTTACTGTGGTCATATATGTGATTCACAAACCGCCATGATCCCATGTTGCAGCAACACTGGTGGCTTGTCTGCTGCCTTACCAGACCGTCCCATTGGCATCCTCTGCAAGCCAAGAATATAACCATCTTCTGTTGTAACCTGAACAATCAAAATTGAACATATAATAATCACATATAAAAGCTACACATATGTATCTACATAATCAGTAGAGTGTGGTACTGTACTGTATGTTCCTGGCAAACATAGCCTTGTGTCTCCACCATTGATCCGCACAAGCTATCATTCGTATTAGGCACAAAGACGCTACTCATCATCCCCTCTCCCTTGCCATTGGTCCATCCCAACTTTGTTCTTGCATCCGCAGCCGACACACAGAAAAGTATCACTAAAAGTATGGTAGCAGTAGTATAAGCCATTTGAATTTACTTAGAACAAGTCTGTGAAGCCTTCCTGCAATTTGTACCAGAAAAAACTCCAAGTACAAACAAAATACACAGAGTATATTTTAAGGACATGTGAAAATTATTTGATGGTTACTTTGTCCATAGGCTATAGTGTCATTAATAGAGTCCTGCTAATCACACAGATGAGCCTAAGCTGATTGCGTACGGTAAAACAGATAAAAATTTAATTCAAAATATAGATGATCTAGCTATTGGTTTATATACATACAGCCGAAATTGAAACAAGTTTTGGCAGTATTCGAACCAGCTGAATTAGAGGTTGATATGAGGTTGTTTTGATATAAAAAATACAAAATAGAGCATCTAATGGATACAGGTGGATCATAACTCATATCAATCAAAGTAAATACAGTTAGTCAGTTAGACAGCAACCTAGACGCTTGAGCATCAGCTTTCGTTGCAGCCACATATGGATGGGTTTGTTTTAACTTGCAGAACAAAGTGGCCAATGGTTTCAGACAAACTAGCCGAAGATGAAGTTAAAATTGCATTCCACATGTTCGGGAAACAATTAAGTCTGGATAACAGTGACAGATTAGCAAAGGTTTCTTTTATTCAAAGAACTGAATCATGCCTTGTAATAGTATGCAATAGAGAATGTAGCGAGAGTTCATCTGTTTAGTACAACTGTTCTTTACAAGGTCAAGTCAATAAATCCTAAGATCCATGGTATATTATGGATCATTTTGTTCTGTTTTAGATGATACAAGGACGAATCTAGTTCACTGTAAAAAGCAGAGACTAATTTCTGTTTTGGTGCTTTTCACGCATGAAAGTCACACGAGTATACAATGTACATACAACTAGAAAGATCAATGATAGAAAATTAGAAACAGAATCACAAGTGATGCCAACTGTAATGAAGATGTTGCAACTTCAGAAAACAGACAACAATCTCTGAATTTCATACACCAAAGAATGAAAGATGTGTATACAGTGAACAGTGAGGTTTGAGTAGTTATAACATGTTACAAAGGTGAATTATATATTCTGTAGTTTGTTTATGCACTAGCCATCATTGACTCTTGAAGAAATCTATGAGTTGATCATATACAGTTTCCTTCGCATTTTGAGCCATAACATAATCGGCATGTGCATAATTATCTGTATACAGAGTGGCAAGCTTATCTGTGTCATGTCCACTGAGATCGCCCAGAAGCAGCTGCACATCTTTGACATCTGAAAGAGCATCTGCACCTCCATAGCCCAAGAAGAGGGGAACATTGTTTGGAATGCTTGTCATGTCGTACAATGGCGGAAAGGGCTGACCATAATGTCTCATATTGTCACCCTCATTGCCATAATCGTACTTTGATATGTTGCCGCTTCTAATCACTGTTACCAAGTAAAAAGCAAAAGATTCAACGACAAATATGTGTTAGCATATCTGAAGCACAATATTGTTTTACTGGATTTATTTTTTCTGATGTAATTTACGCAGTGTTCTTGTATTTCAGCTACTTTGACAATTGGGTTTGAGGAGGCTTACTCTGAGCAATATGGATCAAGTTTCTCACTGAAGTTGCCTGGGGCTCGTGATCTAGAAAAACATCTACGATGGAAGAGTTCAGACAGCAGTTTGGGCCTATAGTAATAACATATTAAGCTTAGTAATGGGAAACAATGAATCATTCCATGTAAAGCTGTGAAGGTACTAATTAACAAATATGAACACCAAATTACCTGTGAAAGAGGTCAACAAATGAGTGCAGTCAACACCTGGTTTCGAGCAGACTATTTTAAGAAATGAGGATCCAGCCGCCCTGTTTAATAAATGAAGAGGAAGAGAAACAATGATTTCAATCGTGAGGATCATATGAGTTTCCCTCAGATTTTACATCAAATGTAGATCACCTTTGTCCAATAAAAAAATCAAAATATATCCAGTTCTTGAAAACCTTTTGGTTTGGAATTTAATCTATATGTTAGTTTATAATGATAAATGATTGTAGTATAATGGAAGTTGGGAACAAAGGTAACTTTCTTACCCTCTCGGATCAAATTCATAAAAACCCATCTGGTATATGCTCTGTGAAAAAGAAGAGTGAATAGGTCATAAAAACACAAGCTGTTTAACTCAAGCCTAGAAACATAATTTTAGCTCTTTACCTCAGCCAAATAGTTGTCTGAAGCAGCTCTTCCAAGTGGGGACGTAACCAGGCCAAGATGAGCAATTGGGCTAAGTAAAGCAGCTGAACTCAGCATATTCAACAGCTGATGTTCGGAAAAGGCAGCTAGAGCAATCAGAGTACCCTGTTAATAATTTACTAAATTATTAGTAACATGATCAATAAGTTACAAAATTATATGATGCAGAAGCAGAAACTCACCAGGGAATGTCCAACATAGTGAAGGTTCTGTCCCGTTTGATCATGTACATACTGAAATAACGCAGGAAGCTCATATGTTACCAGTTCATCCCATGTCCACTCCCAGTAAACCTGAAACACAGACCAAAACAGTAAGAAGGGACAAAAAAAGTAGAGAAAAGGAGAACAAGTTATGGGAATGAAAATAACATCGTCATCAGGACTGAGGGATGTGTGCCCAAGGCTGTATTGTGTTCCACGCGTGTTGGCAATCCAAACATCAAATCCATTATCGGCCAGTAGGAAAGCCAGAGACTGGTCTGGAGGCAATAGCAACCATGTTACCCCATCCTGCCATCATGACATGAAATGTTCATATCACAATGTTATTACTTAATCAACTTGAATAGTAAGTTAGGGAGAAGTGTTACCAACCATAACAAGTCCATGCTGCAACAGAACTGGTGGCCTGGTTCCTGAAGTCGTACCTGATATACCCACTGGAATTCTCTGTACACTAACAATATATCCATCTTGTGTAGTTACCTGAAACCCATCAAATTTCAATCAAGCATCAAATCAGTAGAAGCTATGAATCCCAAAAACATCCATTGCAGGCCATTTACCTTATGCTCTTCACAAGAATAGTTTTGTGTCAACACCATTGAACTACAAATACCATCATTACCAGTTAATGAGGCCGATGCAAACACGTCATTCTCTTTGACAGAATGCAACTTTGTTTTAGTTCCGACAACTGACCCAAAGAGAAATACAATCATTAAGATAACTGGAATCATTGAACTGTTGGCCATCTTCATATTGTGTTACTTGCTGCCACAATCATCAGTATTATATTGCCTTCTATAGTATTGGAAAACTCAGATAGAAACAGGACCAAGGATATCACATGAAAAGCTCTTATGACTCTTCTGTCATTAGATTAGCCTCATGTTATGGTTTAAACTAAGCATCTGGGGCCCATATTCCCTATTATAATCAGTAAAACAAATATTAGGTTTGGTCGTTGCTACAATGATTCCATATTATAACAAGAAGTTCCTAGGTGGCCTTCCAAAGTAGAATATGATCAGGCTAATGTAAGCAAATATTCATGACAATATGAGCATTGGAGAAAATGACATTTTCTAACAGTTGCTTTTGTCCCATCAGAAGCAACAGATGGTGTAGCTCCAACAGAAGAGCCAAAAACTGAAATCCAAACTACCATATATCACAAAGTTAGTACTTCAAATACCCCGAAGTAATAAAACTTAAATATAGTAGTCTTTATTATACATTCTTCCAGCCCATGACAATGTAGATAAATATGAATTATGGTTTCCATCAAAAAATATATGTATACTGTTGACACCAAATATGTTTGCCAACTTATCTCAGATACTCCAGTAGATAATGAACTGTGATACCTTTCTGCTGGCATAGAAACTTTCATCTACATTAACCATTCCACTCATATCAGAGTAGAAAATTAATGCTAGGCAATTCCAAGATTGTTAAAATAAGTTAAACGACAAATTTCAATGATTTGTGAGAGGGTCGGTACCATTTCTCTTGAATATTGGAGCAAACATCAAATTTTAAATAGATGTATAATATTTCCCTTACTAGTCAAGAAACAAAAATATAATTATAAAAAGAAAGACAAACACAAATGAGGGGGGAAATATTGCTTGTAACAATAAAGACACAAGAAACTAAGAAAGGGTATAAAGAAGTTGAAAAATTAATATATTGCTTTCCATGCATGCCAGTACAAAGATATGTTCCAAATCATTTGAATGTCACTAAGTAAAAACACCTGAAATTGGTACAAAATTGGTGTAATGATCTCTTTTTATATGGGCTGCTATCGGCCAAAATACAGCATCTGCTATGATATAATGAGTCCCTCCAGATTTATGTAGATGGAGCATTCTTTCATGTCTTTCCAGGTGTTTCAGCAACACTTTCTGGCAGTTTAGACCTTATTAATGGTCTTCCAGGCAACCGGATTTGCCATCCCTTAGGTTTTATCCCCGCCAGCAGTTGCCATTTTTTGGGTTTTAGCTGACCTAGCAATTTCATTTGTTCCCTCCTGAACTTTCTATTGGCATACCATTTTCCACCTCGCCAACCCAAGGCATAACTGCAAACCAGCACAAGGAGTAGGAACATGAGAAACTAATGCAACTATCTCAAACATTGAAATTTAGTGCTTTCCATTTCAAGCACAAGAAGTACAATAATGAAACCACCAACAATTATCAATCAAACAATTAACACGAGGTAATCACTGCTGCAGATTGCTCAATGCTTAATAATAAGGAAACCCTAATCAGACAGTCCCAATCATTCTCTCTCGGTGTTAAAAGAACTCGACTTTGGTAAGTTGCATAGACAAGAAAACTCCAATAATGCAAGATTCATATCTCGTAGGCCACCCAGTAAAGTCCACTAAGTATCACTGATGCAGGATATCCCAAGCTAAATAATTTGATTATGTAGTAATTCATGGAATCTAATTTAGTAAATCATGAAATTAGATAGAGCAATTATGAGATTGAGGAGTGATTCTTGTGTATCTCATGTACCAATAATAAATGTGGCTTCATTGTACTAAACGCATCACGTTGGTGAATTCAAATCTAGCCCTTGGGCAATTGTGGTGTGGATGTAGGCCTTTTGGCCAACTACGTTATTTTCTCATGGTTTTCTTCAAGAATCCAAACTACGCGGTTTGCCTAGAATCGTGGTGCTAGATAGGGATGCCAAGCTCATGAGTTACTTCTGGAAGACATTACAGGAACTATGCGGAACTAGAGTGATACTTCCGTCCCCGTCTCATATCCAAAAGATGGACCAACAGTGGTAGTAAATCATAACTTGGGGGAGTTGTAGCATTGTCTTAGGAGTTAAAACAGAGTCTCTGGGACTTGATATAACCAATTACCAGTTTTCTTACACTCAAACTATCCATAACTTTCCCCACAGACTTGTTGATCTTTGTACACTACTCATGTCTCTTTCTCAAGATTTCTCCCCTTTCTTTCTATAGTTTCTTCCCTTTATTCTTAATTCTTCTTGTCCTACACCAGACACATAAACCTCCCACAGCCTTCTTATGTTACACATACAAGATTAATTTGGCCACAAATAATTCTTTAATACTGTTTAGAGCATTTTACTTTCTGTACAGCTTGAGAAACAATATGCTTAAGGGAAACAAATATTGTATCAACGAGAATCGGAATGCTTGGAACATACCCAATAATTAAAGTGGTTCCAGCGGTCGCAAAACAAGCAGCAGTATTGTTGGTTCCAGAATCAACAATCTTCCTGAATTCTCCCTCTTCAAAATCATGTTTGTTTTTTATCTGCAAGAACCCAACAACCAGTAAATCAGATGCAACAAAAAAACACATCATAGAAAATTTCTGCTATGACCACACCATTTAGCAAGAAACCTGAATTTACGAGCCAAAAGTAGTCAGAAAACATTGATTTTTATTAGATGGAAGTTAAAATGGCAACATAAACCAGAACTGCATGCTTATAACATGTCATAACATCTCAAATCAACCTGAGAGCTCACATGTGCAACAAAACCCAATTTCCGACTTCGTAATCACAACTATGACACTTAAAGTAAATCATATAGCTCAACATATATGCATATTTGTAGGGACACTGTTAGTTTAATCCAACTTTTGGTATAAAAAATAGGGGCTGATGGAACCTAATTGCCCCTTCAGTTATTCCAATTCACAAAAACCTATACTTCTACACCATCATTGCAGCCTCGGAATGACAAAACCTTTAATTAGAAGAATGTATAAAAACATTGATAGTGTATAAGAGAAATAGTTAGCAAAAAGAAAGGGCAGCAATAACTGTGGAATAATAACAAAAATACTCACAACTTTCTCAATTGATTCAAGCCGTTGATCAACTCTTGTTTCATGAAGGTGCCGGATAGTATAACCTGGACATGATTTGACAAAATACCTCTAATTACAAAGTTGTGGCTTATTAAATGTATGTTATTAGCATGAAACAGTAAAGAACCCCAAAGTAAAACAATTACTTCCATTTTTCCCCCCCTGAAAACTCAGTACACAAACTCACCGGCCCATGCTGTAGCAAGTGATGCTACAGAAGTTCCAATTGTGAATACCACCCTATGCCTTTCAAATATATCCTAAAATTATCAACAACATTAAACGTAAAAAAAATTAAGAAACAATAAACCCTCTAAAACCCTACAAAAACACGAACTTCATGGAAAATAAAATATACCCATTTGTGAATAAACTGATATTTAAAAAGGGTCCCATACCCATTCAAAGTCGAGTTCTACCATCAAAGAAAGTTGTTGATAAAACAAATTAACAACTTTTGGGGTCTGCACATAAATAAATTCATAGTAATCTTCAACTGATTTCCCTCTAAATAATTATAGTAAATATAAATATTAGGAGCCCTTTGGTTGCAGGAAGTCCAACACCAGCCCAAATTCCTAATCTATACATGCATATTATACAAGATAAACCAAAAAAACATATTTATAATGCTATTATTTTTGGCATACAATTTTGCTTAATTATAAAAATTACACAAGAAGAATAAGAAATTGCAATTTTTAAATGGAAACAATTTGTTTAGGCTCTCTTTTAATTAAATATATTACGTATTCTTCTCTTAATGGTGATTTTATGGCTTGATTCAATTTGTTCTATATAATTTTTTTGTAGTTTTGACTTGATGTAACATTTATATCAGTTGATTGATACATATTTTACTCTATTTTTGTTCATATTTATTTAGTTATTTGTATTGTAATATTTGAGTATAATTATTGGTTCGCCTGTTTTGATTGGGGTCAACGCAAACACACTAGGATTTCTAGATGTTGATCTTCTTGTCCACGTACGCAAAGGTAATCCTAAATTGTTCTAAGCCGTTTGTTGA
>JAYMTH010000531.1:0-20217 GCA_036897465.1 Pelargonium australe
GAGCCCAACCGGGTGCGCCACCCAGGGCCCCGCCGAGCCATTCGGGCCCTGCAGCTCCCGAGTGCCACAATCTCGACGTAGACTTGGACAATTTCCCCCGAATCCGACTCGGATCTTGGCCCGACCCGACTGGGAGGCGCGTGCCCAAGATTGAGGTCTCAGTGGCTGGCTGGCTGCTGTGGCTGTTGACAACTTGCCATGGTGGGATGATGCTAACGTGCGCTGGGTGTGGAGTGTGATGTAGGTTAGAGTGAGGTTTATTGTTGGTTGTGTGTGGGTTCTAGGTTTCATTAAGATATGTTAGATTATCTTTGACATAGAAATTCAAGTGAAAAGACACTCATTTTAAAGCGAAAGAGTTAAATAACGTGAATAGTTTGATTCCATTACTTTAACTATTGAGTCACAATAATATTAATGAATTGGAAATAGACTGTTCAGTTCAAAGCTAAAGTTCAATCAATTTTGATTATAATGTGATCTACCCATCAAAGCAAATTTGTGGGTTCATATGAGTTTGTCGTTCTGACCGAAAATTTGTCAGGTTCATTTTATGTGACCAAACTCGACGTGAAAACGTAACAAATTCGAGTCCAAATTGTCAGCTCTACTTTTTAATTTATATATTAAAAAAAGTTAATATTGGGCTCAAACCCAAGGCCCAATATAATGGAAACAAATGGGCCGAACTCTGAGAGTTTATGTAAGCTTAATCTAGGCCCAATAGTCAACATTACTCAGCCCAAAAAGGTACCACGTGTCAACCGTTGGGTTGGCCACATATTCCTCTCCTCCGTTGATATTTTGGCGGCAATGATAGAAAAATTGTACTATTTTCTCGAATCTTATTATAGAAACTGGTGTAGCCGGTGAAGTGCCTTCAGATGGCGACACGTGTCTACGCTTTCCGGTCTCATCATCACACTTTCCGGTCGCGGTCTGGTCTCGGTCGGTCGTGTACCTTTTGTCTCTTTGGATTTAAATATTTATATTGTTGTTTGGTTCAAAATTCACTCGGTTGTTTCTCTTCTGGTTGTACAAGAAATTTTCTGTTTGGCTCTGTTCTGCTGAGGTAAATTTCTGATCTAGATCTCTCCTATTTTCTCTGTTCTGTTTGGTTGACGAGAAAATTTGAGAAGCAAATGGAACTGTGATGTGCAAAATTTGATTGTCTGCTTGGTTAAGTCCTTCAGTATTCTGAGATACTGTTTTTTATGCTCTGGATCTTTCTTTTTTGGCTCGTTGTTTGTTAGCTGAGAAAATTTGAGTACAAAATGGAACTGTGATGTGTAAGTTAGAATTTCTGTTTTGTTATGTCGTTCGATATTGTGAGACTGTGTTTATTCTCTAGATCCTTTTTTACTCTCTGATTGTACGCCGAGAAAACTTGAGATGCAAATGGAACTGTGATGTATGAGTTTGAGTTTCTGCTCGGTTCTGATCTTCTGAGTTGAAATTGTTCATGAGTTCGTGTAGATCTTTCTTTTCAGTTTTTGTTACTGTTTTTAGTGTTCTTACATTTTCTTAGAGTTTTGTTTGGCTGCTGAGAAAATATGAGGAATGGATGCAAATATGATTTCTGAATTTTGCTTTGTGTTATGAGGAACAGTTTTTTTGTTACCAAACAACAGATTTTTTTTCTTTTTTTTCCGTTCTGTTTGGTTTCCGAGAACATTTGAGAAGCAGATGAAACTTTGAGGTGTGAATTTGAGTTTCTGCTTGGTTCTTTTCTTCAGGTCCTCTAGATCTTGCTTGTTAGTTTTTGTTACTGTTCACTCATTTATTTTAAGAGTTCTGTTTGGCTGCTGAGAAAATCAGAGGAATGGATGCGAATATGATAGCTGAATTTTGCTTTGTGTTCTGTTTAGTAGAACACAGATCAACTAAGCAGAGTAACCGTATTAGGCTTGAAAGTTGAAACTTATCTTCAGGAAAATATAAAAATAAATTAAGTAAAAAGCAGCTTATATTCGAACTTTCCCACTCCACTAACTTTTTTGAGCTGTTGATTGGTTTACTTTTACTTTATTCTTCAATCTCTGAATTGATATCTTCCCTTATTTCTTTGATTTATTCAGCACTTATGAGTAAATTGCTAAATTCTTTTGCTAATGTTTGGGACTATCAACTCGATATATTGTTTCCATTACTAACATGACTGTAAGCTCTGATTAGCGGTTGCTTGCTCATATTGAACAAGTCCTCTTGTTTGATAGGTTTAAGCATTCTAACCATGAAGAGTACCAGAGGTAAGGCAAAGGCCCCAAGCGAATCCTTGAAGCCTGTTGATGACAAGTTAGTATTTCTAACCTTTCTAATTTTCTTTATGAGATGTTACCTTCTGTTTGGGTTATTTATCAGATTTTATATGACCTTGTAATTTCATGGAGAGTTCCGAAGTTATGAAGTTTTGTTTGGGTTATTTATCAGATTTTAGATGACATTGTAATTTCATGGAGAGTTCCGAAGTTATGAAGTTTTATTGATGTCTAAAATATGTATACATTCCACTACGGTTACCGACTATACAAATTCTGCAGTGAGGGATCATATGCACGAATTGTTTTGTACTTCTGTATGCACATTCAATCGTGGATACAATTGTTATACTAATGTTATACAATTACAGTAGTGAGGGATCATATGCTTCTTTTGTTTGACACTTGTATACATCCAGTGGTACTGTAGTGAAGGATGTATGTTTCAATTATTTTCAGAAAGGTAGGGAAGCGTAAGGCTCCAGCAAAGAGCAGCAAACCGATGACTAAGAAGGAGAAGACTGCCAAAAAGGATCCCAACAAGCCCAAGAGGCCTCCTAGTGCTTTCTTTGTTTTCCTGTATGTATATTTCTCCTAGTGCTTTCTTTGTTTTCTTGTATGTACATTTCTATTTTTGTTTGTTTGGGAAGTCGAATTAGATGTGTAGTGAAATTTACTAGTGAATGTTTTTGTTGTTTGTGTCATGGTAAATGGCAGCGAGGAGTTCAGGGAGACCTTCAAGAAGGAGAATCCCAACGTGAAGGCTGTATCGGCTGTAAGCAATCAATGATCTGTTAGTTGGTAGTCTCTCTTTATTGGAATCCCATAAGTTGACTTTGCTCTGTGATTGAAGGTTGGGAAAGCTGGAGGAGCGAAATGGAAATCATTGTCCGATGCTGTAAGTGCTCAATAGGGAACATTTTCTGCTAGTCAATGTCTATGAATGATCTTAATTTAATCATACTTAATGAACTCTGTTTGAAGGTATTGTGGAATAGTGTTTCAAAAATGTATATAATTTTGCTACCATTTTGTAGGATAAGTTTAGGACCAGTTTCAGGGTATCAGTCATATACCTGTTTTGGATAGTATGTGGGTTGAGATAGAACTTAGATATTGTTTGGACAAAAAAAAAATGTTTGAGAAGGAGAATAAAATTCTATATAAAAAAAATGTTTATACCATGAAATTTTGATCATAAGTACGTTATTGAAATGAGAATATCAATCTCATTTCAATTTTTTTTTATCTAAATGCTGTCTTGGAGTTGGTTTTTTTGGTTGAAGACTTAACGTAGCCTTTTGAGCAAAGCTGAATTATCTGTTTGAAAATTGTTGTTTTTGCTATCTATTGCTAATGTTGAATTTTTATTATCTTGAAGGAGAAGGCACCATATGAAGCCAAAGCTAAAAAGAGGAAGGCCGATTATGAAAAGCTTATGAACACATATAACAAGCAACAGGTTATACACAACGCTAGTAGTTTCCAATGCTTTTAATCTTCTCATACTTTTTGCGCGTGCTAAACGATTTGTTCTAATTGTGTAGGACGATGAGGAATCAGACAGGTCAAAATCCGAAGTGCATGATGAGGATGATGCGGAAAGTGGAGAGGTTAGTTCTCTCTTGTTCTTAATAGCTTGACTCTCTTGATGAGATAGCGTATAGTTATATGTAACCATTTCTAAGCTGTTGTGTAATGGTACGTATATTGGTTTTTGATGTTCATCTCTAGGAGGAGGATGAAGAGGACGATGACGAGGATGATTGAGTTCGACGGTGCCTGCCTGAAGCTTTAACCTGTAGGGGATTGGTGTTTGATTTGGTATGTTAAACTTGCTCTTACATTATGGTATGCTTCTTTTGGTAACTAGGTTAGTTGGTCATAAGCTATACCCCTTGGATGGTATGTTTTTGCTTCCCAGTGCAAGTCCTAGCATATATTATATATGTATGTATAATGTATTATGCTTTTGAACCTATATATCTATATATACTATAATTACTATATCATGACATCTTCAACATTTGGAACATTTTAAATTTAGCTGGTTGAGAATGGTATAGGATACAGTGTCTCTAGATTATAGGAAATATACACTTCCCACATGCCGTGTTGAATATTTGTATGTTTTATATATGTCTGGGTCGGGTCCACGTTTACATGACACGGTACGATAGTCTTCAACACCAGACACAGTGACAATATATAATCTTGTACAATAGCACGCTCCGCTCCTAACGAACAGTTAATTATCAACAACTTAACATAGAAAATCAAAAGTGCATGTGTTGGCTGGAAACATAATTGTGTGGGTTCTCTTAGGAGACACTTGTGTGCGTGTGTGTATGTTCTTGAGGTTGAACAGAATGGACGAGTTTAACAAGTTTGTGTTGTGTTTGCTTGTTTAATGGCATATTGTCGGCTCTAATAAAATTACTATTGGGTTTGGATTAGGCATTTCTAATTCTCAGGTTACCTTATCCGTAGTCGTCCATAATTATTATTTTTTACTGTCAAACTCGATTCGTGGTTGTGGGTGCTCTAGTTTTGATTTGATCATATGGGGGATAAATTAGATACTTCATAATCTCATTTAAATTTGTTATTTTGTGATATAAATTAAGCTATTCTTATGACCTTTTAAAATTCAAAATTGAAACTGGTGTTGGAATTAATGTATTTAAAAATAATGTTGACAACTTATTTTTTGAATTGAAGAGAACTTGACTTGGTAGTCCATTGATGTTTCTCTAAAATTTAAACAAAAATGTGATAACGTGATGGTCATGACTATTTCTCACATATCATCAACATAAATTGAACATAACACCTAGTGTTGAAGGCAGTGTGATTCCTACAGAAGAAAGGAGAAACATAACTAAAGTCCACGTCATATAGAAAGAACCCTACTAAGTTTTGGTATGGATATGCCAAATTTGCTTGCTAGAAGTCTGTAAATCCGATTCCGAAATCTGAATTAACAACTCTTGACATAACTATGCACAACAAATAAATTTCTTCAAATGTTCAAGTGGGAGATAAGTGTTTACCCTCATAGGAGACAATAGTTGGGCTTGGAACTATAAGAGGCAACCTATCAATGTACATGAATAGTCTCTTGAGATTCTCTCTGGTTATCGATGACAGATCAACTGTCTCCTTACCGGTGGTGTAGATCCAGAGGTCACCAGAGTCCACTCTTTTGAGACTGTCCCGACAAAAAGGGCATGACTGAGACCGTAAACGCCTAGCAAAGCCATAAACCAACAATTTTTCAAGAACACAAGACTAATCGAATCTTGGATTCATAAATAGAGGTGGCCATTAGAACGTGTGTGTTATTGCAAATATGTAAAACATGCCTACACAATAAACTTATGTCAACTTATAGCTGTGACAAGAGTCAAATTTACAAGAAAAACGACATTGACATGTCAAGAGTGAAAACTAAAATTACAAATTTTCTTAGTTTAAATATGCTCATTTCTTGTCTAATTTAAATATGCTTTTTTTTTTTTTTAAATTAGTTATGCATGAATTGTCAATAACATTCTTATATCATCTCCCTCTCAAAATAAATATATTGATTTTCTTTAGAAAGTTAGTTATGCATGAATTACCAACAATATCTCTATGGTTAGTATCATGAAAATACAAAAGTAAATACTTATATTACACTAACTAACTTCTCCCTAAAACAATCATTTTGAAACATAGCAAGTAATAATCAACTACAATAAGGTGGAGAGATTTTGTCCTAGTGATTGATTTTGCTTTTGGGACTATAAATCATGTGAACATGGATATAGTAGAAAGATTGAGAATTGATAGACCAAGCTTCAAACTAACAATGGGATAAAATATGTCGAAAAAACGAATTCATTCAACATTGTAGAAAGAAAATGATGCAAAAACGACAGATTTGATATAGAAATTAACTTACCAATTTCGGTAGCATTTCAAGCACAAAGAGTGAGTGCATTTGGGCAGTACAACCATGGTGTTAACCTCCATGCAAATATCACATTCTTCTTCTGTCTCCACATCGATTTCTGGAATTTTGCCCTTGCTCATCTCGTGTTTTCTTTTGTTGTACTTGTCACAAATCTGTTTCTGTTTCCGGTCTTCCACATCAGTAATTCCTCTTCTGAGTTGCAATAAAGAAGGAAATATAACACCTGAATGGACAGAGTGCATTAACTGAGTGGCAATCAATAAGATTTCGTTTGGATTAAAAAAAATTGGATTAAAAAAAATTGTCTAGGAATCGACACATCTCATTCCATTTTCTATTCCTGTTCTCATTTCAATTTTGTTAATTAAAACGCTGTTTAAGTTGTTCAAGTATCAAATATTAACATAATATTTGAAAGTTTTTACCATAGAACTCTTTAATACTGGCCTTCCTCTCATGGGCAGACATTGTCGTCTTCCTGTCCACATATGCCTGCAAAAAAAATCATCACAATATGACATCGAACACATTGCCAATTGGAGTTTTCGCGGGTTCAAAGTAATTTATTAACCAGTCATTGTAGAAGGGTCAGGAGCTCGGTTCATAGGCGTGAGAAAAAGTCTCAATCTTCGAGTTAATGGGTGAGAAGGTCCAGTGTCACCTAACACAGAGCTCATGGTTACAATATCTTCGCTCATGTTCCATTCTGAGAGTTTGTTGAGCTCTCAACTTAAGTCAGATGTGTGAATGAGGAGATTGTTGGGGTACTCCACATTAACTGTGGAAGGCGCTAATGCTCGGTTTCAAGAGCAAAGAAAAACATCTTATAAAAAAATGTGACGAGAGTGAGATGACCAACACGATTCACAATTTCCCATGGCAATCTTGACCAGACCCGAAAACTATTGGGTCTGTGTTGAGTGGGTTGGATTTCGAGTGCATGCAGATATGGGTCTAAACTGTCCACTTGCTCAATGTGCGACATTTGAAGTCGTAGATCAGATATGGTGCAGAATGGAATGCTATTTACCTTGTTAATTAGGATTCTAAGCAATCCCAGAGAGCCAGCAAGGTGACAATCAGTCCACTGAACTAGAAAGAGAAGAAACTGAGCAGCAGGACTGTATGATAGTCTCATTTGAAGACAGCCACCATCATATTCTGTTGGATAACCAGAAGCTCTGCATCATTTACGAGCAACACCAGATGTTAAAATTAACAATCGACATGAAAAAACATCACTCTGCTTCTGATTCACAGCTGCACATACATATTACACATAAGCAAATATACCAAGATATAAAGAGAGCAAAGGTATGCAACTACAAATCCGATGAAGATTTAACATAGACAGACTGTGCTTTTGCAGAGAGACTGTTTCTTTGTAAATAACCTGTGATTTGGTGTTGCATCAAAGCTCACTCTTCGTATGTTGCTTGACTAAGACAGAAAATTTCTAAAACCTACTTTCAAATTTACTATATTTAGCTTAAGGATCATACATATGTAAAATCTGAAAAGGGTAAAAATAGGAACAGTGGGTCATGGCAGAATTGTATTAATCAAAACAAGGTATGATTTTAAACCCAATATATATCCCATTGGTAAAAGGGCAGACAAAATCATCAACAAAAATAAAGCATCAGAATATCAGATAGATTTATAGCTAAAACCCAGAGCTCAAAATAAAAAATTAGCACAAACAATGAGCCAATTATTATAACTATTTTCATGTCTTGATATGAAGAGGAAAATCCATATGCCCTTTAACTAAGAAATACTGAAGAGAAAAATCCATATAAATCAATTCAACAACACACACACACACACACACACACACAAAAAAAAAAAAAAAAAAAACAGAAAAAGTGAGAAGGTATAGGATTTACAAGGTATTAGCAAATTGAATATCAGCTTCAAGTGCCTTTAGTGAATCCTTAAACGACTTGCGCATTTTTCCCTTATTTCCTTCCACAAAAGAAACTTCAAAAACAAACTCCAACCCCCATTTTCTCACCCTCCAAACCAAAACATTCTACAAAAATTCTCAAATAAGGAGAAACCCAGTAGTGAATCTGTTCTTCTGAGCTCTGTAACTGTTTTAGTTCTCTCAGGGGTTTGGGTGAAGAAGAAGAAGCACAGAGAGAGGTGGGGCTTACTTGGCTTTGACTTGTAGCACACGTCACAGACTCCTCTCTCACTCTCTCTCTCTCTCATTATATCTAACTGTAAATACCTATTAGTATTAATAAATAACAAAAATATTTAGAAAAGTTTCCGCGTTAAATTTCCTAAATATCCTTAATGATAGAAACAATTACCTTCACCTCGCAATTCAAGTTTTGGGTTCAGGTTGCCTAACCCGAAAGAAGTGCGGGTTCTTGGTCGGGTTTGGTTCTCGATTATACACACAAAATTAAGATTTAAAAACTGCAAATTCGGGTTAAAATGTTCAGTTTCCTACCACTCCACATCCTACCCGGCCGGTGGTGACATTCCTTAGGTTACCAACTCTTTGGGGCTATTATGGCCGTTAGGAGTCATGTGTTATTGTTGCCATGAACAGAACTGAGTCTGACACGTGGCCGTCATGCAACGATTCAAAATTATCAGTTATTATGGGTCCTGCCATTTTGTTGTTTATTCTTGTACATGAGCTACGTGTCAACGTAGCAAAAAGGTTCCCCAGCCAATTCACGCAGTGTAACTGATGGAACCAAATTTAGAACTAAATTAAAACTAAGATTTAAATTTGAAACAAAATGGATTTATTGATTTTAATGATGCTGTTAGTACTTACTTCGATTGCGGCTCTAAATTGAACACCTCAATTCCTCAAGAGAGTGGTTGGGTAAGGCTTCGTCTGATGCAAGCAAAGCAACAAATAGCCATATAAAATGAAATGTAACAATTACATAGCAGCATAAGACAACACAAAACACTCATCATTTGGTACTTCCCCACCCAACCAATTCTGTAAATTTCCGCAAACTTGCCATTCAAGGCCTTTAATGCCAATAACTTCTGTTGCCACAAGTAGTGGGGCTCTTTTTCTTGTTACAATAATGTTTTAAAATAAGCGGTTCTCATTCCATTTTAGGAAGTCACATGTAGCATGATTTTTCAATAACATTCATATAATAAGTTAATTAGTATCTTTTGAGTTTGTTACACCGTATGTCATAGGAATACAAGAGTAATTGTAAAACACCGACTAATTTCTCTTTAATTTTTTTCAAAATAAAAATAAAGACCTTGGTTTTAGGACATAGTAAGTGAATGTTAAAGTTATGACCATTTTGGCATAAAATTAGCTCATTGATCAAACTGATGAAATCCTAATAATGCAAGGACCCTTTCAGTAGTTTTTGATTGAAGTGAATTTTATTTGATTATGATCATTTAAAAAAAGGATCAGTTGTAATGAAACTTAGGACTCAAGTTACCATGGTGACCCCCACAGGCCACAGGTAGTGATTCAGACACAGTGCTGAACAAAAGACAAGCAACTGATGCTGTCTCATGATGGAATAATCTCACTCCAAAAGATTCTTGGGCTAAATTAATGTAAAGAGAGCAAGATGCTGTTTTGATATAAAATAACATAAAACCAAATGATGCACATAGTCATGAAATTTTGAATGATTGGGTTTCTATGAAATTGACATTTTTCTGTTTCTTTTTGAAAGAGGGTTACTATGATAATGACATGCTAACCTCTAATCAAGGATGGCAAAAAATAAAAGTAAACAATTGTCAAATGCATGAGTGACAAGCAAAAACCAAAAGTAAACAACTGACAAACCAGACTCAAGTCTCAACTATGAATTACAAAATTTATTTAAAACTCAGAGCAACACATCTAGTCAGCAAGAAGAGTGCTTACATGTAGAAGCCAGATGGCTTGTGGGCTTTGGCACTGGAACAGAAAGCTAGGTGCTCTGTTGATAAGGGTCCAGAGACTTGTATACCATGACTGCAGCAAGAGATTACTAGTGTTGTTGGTCTGATAAAAAAGAGAATAAGAAATAGAGCGAGTAGAGGAGCTTAAAATAGTTATAAACATCAATTAAAGCCATTAAATATATGGTATAATAATTAATAGGGCATATAGCATATGAATACCTGAAAGCTACAGGGAAAAAAAAATCGCAACTCGATACTTTCAATTTTGCAATCTGATCACGTGTATGGCACATAATCTATCATTTTTCTTTTCTTCAAAATATTCATTTTAGCCTATCACCAACAGTTTCACAATGTCGAACTGAAAGTACAGGAGATAGCTGTTGCGAAAACAAAAGAGAAAAAAGTATAGGGACTAGGGAGCTATCTACAATTGGAGTAAAGTATGGAGTATTTATCTAATGGGTTTTAATTTTGGTTCTAGTTGGCATTGCTAGAACCAATTGATAGCATGAACAATGCAGATATGCGTCTCAACCTGAAACACGTACATATATCTAAACTTATATTGATAAAAACTGTGAAATACGAATGACCTAGATGATTCCACCCGGTAAACAAATTCTGAAAAGTTAACACCTAATCCCAACTTGCACAAAAATGATGAGTTAAATGACATCACAAGCCCTAAGTATTAGATAGCACAGAAACCAGCAGAATCAATAACATGTGAAAATTGAAAAGATGTATCTACCTTCAGATATCATCTCTTTCAGCATTGAAGCATAGCGGCTTTGTTCTCTTACAATGTAGAATCAGGTCTAAATGACGAACCCATGGTTGTACAAAGTGTCTACGGGAGCAAAACAATAGGGCAATGAACGATAGGCTGTCTAAGGAATTTTCATGACAGACTCAGATATCTGCATTTTGTACGAGAGTAAGGGACCCTATAAGATCAAGGTGATGACGTTCCAATCCACAAACTAACTGGACCACATCCTGATTTATTTCCTAAAAGGTAGTTGGTTTCAGGTTCAGAATTGACCCTGGTGGCAAATGAATCCCAGAGCAGGGAATAATGTTCCAACAGCAGCTTCATCTTATCCTAGAAAACTAGGTATTTTCTATCAGAAGTGGCGTATAGATCTTCCTTTGGGTAGTTTTCTCATTCAGAAAATAAAAATGTCAACAGGCTCAAGTAACTACCTAGGAAGGTCCTTTCCCATAGCGTCTCTGCCTTTGCTGAAAGGAAAGCAAGGCTTTTAAAAATTCGGCTTCTCCAAAATCAGGCCAGAGTGATTGCGCAAAGAATAATTCTGTGTAGGCTAACTGCCAAAGCAAGAAATTACTAACTCGGAGCTCACCACTAGTCCATATAAGCAAGTCAGGGCAAGGGGGCTCAGCAAGGTTTGTTTTAAGTTCCTGCTCAAATAGAGATTCATTGATGTCTTTGGGATCGATTACACCATCTTTTACTTTCCCAGCAATTCTTTGACAGGCTTGAACAATGTCAGACTGGCCACTATAGCTAAGTGCTACAATCAAATGAAGCTGTGAATTGCTTTTTGTGGCCTCCTCTGCGTTCATTATCTGTTCCTGGATAGGCTTCGGGAGCCTAGAAGTATCCCCAATCGCAGAAATTCGAATATTTTCCCTGTTATAAGCCATTAACCAGTTTGGTTAATATTTTCCCATATTTTCAACACAACTAAAAGCAATAAAAGGGCCAATAATACAAATCGCACAAGACGGGAAACACAGAATGAGTAATGGATAGAAAACAACAGAGCTATTAGTGGTTCAATACATGAATCAGTTTCATGTTATCCTAGTTCAAATTTGTATGAATATCATCTGCATCTAGAGCTGGCAATTTCAATGTTGGGTCAGATATTTTTAGATTTGGATTAGAAAACCTGACCCTAACTTGATCCACAAGAGGTGCAAGTTTAGCATGAAAAGTGAACTAGTTGAGTGCTGATTGCACGAAGTCGCAGAAATACCGGCCAGAATTCTGGATCAAATTCCCAGCTCTATTTACATTCTCAGCTTCAAGACAATATAAACTGTCCTATTGCT
Organism: Pelargonium australe; assembly: GCA_036897465.1. Classification (NCBI taxonomy): domain Eukaryota; kingdom Viridiplantae; phylum Streptophyta; class Magnoliopsida; order Geraniales; family Geraniaceae; genus Pelargonium; species Pelargonium australe. Next base: position 12,205 of record JAYMTH010000531.1, read on the forward strand.
GTTAGGCTTTATTAAGGACATGCTACACACACGGCACCAGTGAGAAGAAAATGACTCATGGAATCCTAGAATAGCACCTTATCTTTATGCAAAACTTAGAGGTTTCAGAAAGCTTTTATTAAAATTATGGTAAACATTTCACATTATTTGAATCTCAATTAAAGAACCATAGTGCAAAAAAAAAAAAAAAAAAAAAAAAAAAAAAAAAAAACATAACCTATTGCTATTATATGTTAAGACCTTGCCAAAACGAAATCTCTACAAGCAAAACTGGAAAGTCAACAAAAAGTAAATCTCAAACATAGCTAGCAAATCAATTCAGTTTCCTCGTACAAGTCCACAATTAAGAAGAAAATGGCTCAGTGCCTCAGTCTCATAAAGTTTTTATCAAAATTATGGTAACAATTCATAATGTGAATCTCAATTGAAAAATATGCAAAACAAAATCATAGCCTATAGATGTTAACACCTTGCCCAAAAAATCTCAAATCTCTACCAGCAAATTTAAAACGTAGCTAGCATATCAATTCAGTTTCCTCACAAAAGTCCCTAATTGAGAAGAAATGACTTGCTCTCAGAAAGCTTTTACAAAAATTACCATAATATGTTACGTTACGGGAATCTCAATCTCTGGATGCAAAAATCGAAAATAGAACAACAAGAATATTTCAAACATAGCAAGCAAATCAATTCAGTTACCTCATAGAAGTCCCCAATTCCTTCAAGCCACTTTCAAACAAATTCATCACGATCTCAACTTCCACCTGCAAAACACCGCACCAGAATCAGCACCAGAATCAATTAACTTTTCAATCCTACCCTAACCGAACTTTTTTAAACCAAAAAGAGAACAGACATACTCTTGGCCTAAACCAATTATCAGTAGAAAATGCATAAACCGTAAGAACCCTGATCCCCCATCTACAGCACAGTTTCACTATCTCTCTCAGCGACCTCAGACCGGCCTCGTAACCAGCCTCCAACGGCAAGTCCCTCAGTCGTGCCCACCTCCTGTTCCCGTCCATGATAACCGCCACGTGCCTCGGCAGCGAATCTCGCCGAAGGCCAACCGGCAAGACCAAGGCACCGCCATCCACTGCCGCACCTCCGTCGCCGGAAACTTCTCCAGCGGCGTCCACTGGTTCGGCAAATTGATGCGATGCAGTAGCGCAAATAAATGGTTTATGGAGTCTCCTGAGAGAAGATGCGAGCTTGAGACCGTCGTGAGTTGACCGTGGAATCGGCTGGAAGAGCTTCGGCGGAGGAGAGAGTGCGGCGGCGAGGGAGAGGCGCGAGAAATGCGGAGAAAGAAGCATTTGCAGAGAAATGGCTGCGACGGATCGGAGGAGATTAGGGTTTGGACTTTGGGGAGTTGAAAATGGAAGGAGCTTTGAAAGGGACTTGAATTGTTGAAACTTGAAAATGAGAGTTTCGTGTATTTGAAATGTTGGTAGCTTATTTTGCTGCTTGATTTTGCCGCGAATTAGTTTCTTTTTTTGGTTTCAAATTTCAGTTATCATTTCACTTTTATTGAGTAAAATTCTTAGTATTTATAGTAAATGTGAGTAAAGAATAAAAATAAATTTAGTAATATGAAAATTCAGTACGAGGTCTTGTGAACATGTGATTGTTTGATAATGGACATGGAACGGGTATTTGTCATTATGATTCACGAGTGTTCTCGATTAGAGTTTATTTGATTTTTGTGACTCAATATCAGATCGAATTCATCCGGTTCGAGTTTGGTTTGATTCTTTGTAGAAATATCAGTTCGGTTTGGAATCAATTTAATATATTACGCCGTAATGTTTATGGTTGATTTTACTATACTTTTTCTACATTGTTTTGACTGTTTGTTTTGTATGATACAATTTAAATTCGGTTTAGCCTAAATTATTTTAATACTCTAAGTCCTATTTTACACATTAAAAATTTATGTTCCCACAAACTTTTGGTCCAATCGGTTTATTCCATATTTTCCATTTCAGCCTGGTACAAGGTATAAAATTATCTCGACATAAAATTTGTCTGAAATTTGATCCAATCCTGCCAAGATTTGAATTGATGCATATTGATACAAGTGATGATTTGAAAATTTATATTGTAGCGCGCTTTTACAATACCGGCTTATCATATCAACTTGATTATTGAACAGCTAAAGATCGTTTAAATTCGAGTAAAATCATATTTCACCTTACCAATATTTGTAAACAACTTTACTGGTAATCCAAAACACCATATCAAGTTGTAAATTGTTCATCATAATATACCATACGAAGTTTAATCCCACATAAACTTAGTAAAGGACGCAAGCATGGGACAACATTACATTTTTCCGAGAAAAGAGCACAGAAAATAATGTTAACAGATTGGCCAAATCAATCGAACCCAATAATCTGACCAATGCAACACTTTAGAACAATGTTTAAAACATAGAAGATTATACACATGAACTCCTTTAAAAAAAATCGCACCTCACCATCACAAAAATGATACAATTTGTTACAAAAACACGGCCCTCTTACAACAACTCACTGGCCGCTAAAGACCTACAGTAACATCTAACTATAGATATACTTGCCGATGCAAGTTGAGGGCATAAACGGATCGGGTAAGAAAACGCACGTGTTTTATTGTCATTTCTAGCATATCTCATCACTTAGTGGAAAAGAGTACGGCCGACAAAAAGTTCCAAAACACGAATGCGCGAGTTTTTTTATCCGATCTGAGGCCTGATTGCTAGGTCTAGCTAAACTAAAGATACTAGGACATCAAATGGAGTGCATAAAAGAAAGATTTGGAAGGGGGGAAAACGGTAAAATACAATTACGTGACCTGGTTATTTGGGATTATTCAATTACTGATGGTGTTTGCTCCTGAATCTTGCGATTTTCCTCCACAATTCTCTGCAACTCAATCTCGCTGGAGGCGATTAGGCGTTTGACGGAGTCAAAGGTCGTAAGCCTAATACTGCAGATGGTAAGAAATAAGACTCGTGTTGGTTAGATATAAAACTATAACCGAGCCTTCAACTATAATATGGTAGCAGAGCATGTTCAAAACTTCAAATATGTGGTATGATTTTACTTTAAAAACATAGCACGTACCAAAATTGCTTCTTAAGTCCATGATTTCTACATGTGATAGACTAGTTTTGGGGGTCGGGCTCTCCTACGGGGATTAAATAGATAGTTTTTCTTTTTCAATTTTCTCTCTATAAGGCACGGTAGTTATAGGCTCTCTTATGAATTTAGCTTCCGGGAATATACATTGTTGATGTAGGGGTCATCGCGTATTCTTGGAAAAGCTCGGTTAAGACATTGTAAACAGAAAGCCTGAGACTAAGAAACAATTAAAATTTAAAACCAGAATAATATGAACCTGCTGTTTGGTAGGGTTTTCAAAGCATTGGGCAGAAAACCGCGGTACAAGCCAATAAGTCCATCGCGTTCCACAATAGCTGCATGGATCAGACAAAATCAAATTTCTATATAAAGATATTATGAAAAAAAAAAAAAAAAAGATACCATACTATATGAATTTTGACAAATAAGTGAATCTCAACAAACAGATAATTCTCGAGAAAACATTCCTTAGTGTAATGACTAGAGAAAGACATTCAAGAAATCAATATAAGGACGATACAATGCACAAGGCGCCTCAAAAGACTAGTAAAAACATGGAGCTTTGAAGAACTACTTAACACTAAATATATTTTAATTCCATCTGGTTCATAAAGGATTATGTTCTAAAATGGTCTCCTTAGTATCCAAAAATGATCACCATGTCATGTGTGTAATTGATGACCAATATAGCACAAAATATATATTAAGGGGGTAAAATTGGAGGAAGAATCAAATTGGTGACCAATTTGGGACCATTTTGGAACATTCTCCCTCCAAAAATTAAGGTACAACGAGTTGTCCCTGTATGTTTCCAGTACAGGTAGATGATAATTATTAGTACTAGTTCTGACTTACCGGGAATTGCATCCAAAATCGTCTTGTAGGGTGTACCCCTCATTTGCATTTGTCTTCTCACTGTGTCTAGAGGGTAACATGTGAGTGTGGCAAGGGTAGCTGAGACCAAGGCTGTTAATAGAGCTGCTTCAGTCTTCTTTTGATATTTCTCTGGCAAAGACTTCTTTATCCTGTGATCAGAAAATTATCAGCCTTTATAATGGACAGTCTTTTTCGAATTCATAATACCATTATATGAATATCAGTGAACTCACAAGTCAAAAGTGCAAAAGTTTACGGCTATGTAAGGAGCTATTCCAATCAGAGATGGTCCAAGACCTTTATAAAAGGAAGCAGCTCCTTCCTCTCTTAGCATGTTTAAGGCGACCTGGAAATAGCACATTAAGATCTATCTTTATCTGGACTGGAAACCAAAATAACATAAGTGAGACGATTGTACCTCAGACATAGTTCGATACCCTGGTTCAACTGCTAAACGTAGCCTCAACACATCTAGAGGGTATGTCATCTACACAAAACCAAAAAGTTACCCATCAGATACAAATATAGTGAATATAGAAAATGTTGATGCTTGTATATTTTAAAATTTATCACATATGCTATTCCACTTACAAAAGTGGATGTCATGCCAGCACAAGCACCTGCTGCGAGTCTTCCAACAACGGAGAGTTGCCCATCTTTCCCACTAAAAAGTTTCTACATATATCACAATGAAATATGATCAAATGCCTCAAACAATGCAATACTAGGTTCATATAATAATAATAAGCCCAGACTTGCTATAAGATGATTTCACATTTACCTTGTATGATTCATATGCAAAAAGCTGGACGGCACTATAAGGTATTATCCGTATTACCTGCAGCAGTTAGTTTATAAACAACTTGTCAAATAAATGTTCATTGGCAAAACCTTGTGAAATTTACTTAGGAAATGGAGTGTTATAATTTGAAATTGCAAAGAACCTGAGGCAGGTTGCCTTTCCAGTACCCTTTGACACCCTCTTCCTTCCCTATCAATGTGATGGCCTGTAAGTTAAGTGAAGACATGCAGCGTTGTTGAACATGAGGCCATTCTCACATAGCACGAGGTCAGTGCAAATAAGAGACATAAGATGGAACTCAAGAGGAAAATAAAAATGCCCCAATATGAGAATTAGTTAACTGTACAAAAATCTACAGTGAAAACTCTAATTCTATGCAAAATCATTACATTGTTGGAGTGGACACTCACAAGGCAAATCAACCCAGCAAAACATATGCCATCTACAGAGTTGCTTTTATAATTATACATTTTCATATAGCTTTTCTAGTGAAAACTCTGTAAAACATGATAGAGATTGATCAACCTTTTTGGCTTATGGTTCATGTGCCAATATTTCTAATTCTATGTTTAATGCTGTTGTCAGCTACTAACATTTATAATCAGATGAAAATATAAGCAGCACACAGCTTGAGGCTTGTTAATATTATCAATATTCATTAGTATTTCCAATCTACCCATGATTACTCTCGAATCACATATTTGCATTAATGATCTACTAATTTTAAGGAAAAATATAATTGCAGTTGAAGTGGAGCAAACATAGACAACTTAGCACAACTGAGAATGGATGAGATGAACTATACCATACCTCGAGAAAACCGATTGCCTTCTTAGCGGTTTCTTGTCCAAACCTCAACCCATGGGTCTGCAAAAGTATATCAAACTTGTTCAGCTTAACAACAAGTAAGAAACGTTTTCAACAATAGATCACTTGAAACACCAGCTTCTCATCTACAATTGAAGATTATCTTTATTAAGAGGAACGTTTTTATCTCAGTTCAACTCCTTACAAAATAACCATATTTGACAAGGAAGCGAGGCAAGGAAGTAGAGCTTACCTGCTCATAGAAGCAAGACTATTAGTCTAACCTTAACTAGAAGGAAATAATACAGAGAATCCCAAGACAAGTAAAGGAATTCAAACTACCCTAAAATGCTAATCCAGCAAATTGCTTTGAGTGGAATCCAGTATTATTTCAATACACAAGCATCAACATTCCTGTGTGATTCAAGAAATCACGTTTTGTGCAGTTCCTTAATTCTGTAAAATGAATAAAATCCTCTAGGCTAAACCTGAAGCATACAATTCATATTGTTTCACCATAATTTCTCAGCAGCCAAACAGGCCATGGAGATGAATATAAACCAAACAAAAAAGCATTGTCGGCATTTCATAAAGAAATTAACATTAATATCTAAGTTTGCATTTCCTCAGGAACAAAAATGGAGGATTCAATAACAACGAACTCCAAAACAAAGCCACACGCCAGACATTTGAATTTCCGGCAAACAAAAAGAAATGACCAATAGTGATATAAATTTATACTCTCCTGCCGGCAAGCAGTCAACGATTCATGCTTACAATTCAAATTTTTTTGCCATAGTTTCTCATAATCCAAACAGTCAATAGATGAAATGTCGTGGAAATGAAAACCGTTTTCTCACAAAACCAAAAGGAGGATTCGAGGAACAACATAACAACAAACGCACGCCAGGCGTTGAATTTGCATTAAACAAACATGAACAGCCAAAATTCAGTATAAACCAAACGAATATACCTGCATAAGAAGCTTAACTCGGTCGAGCGGAGCCGTAACGGTCTTCGCAGCGGCTCCGGCAACAGCTCCAGCGGCGAACAACGAAGCTTCCTTGGGAATAAGAGCGACTACAGCCAGCGGATGCGTCAGGAGCTGCGCCGGCGCCGGAGCGAAATCCTTGTTGTCTCTCCTCTCCGCCAATGAGAGACAAGCGAAACTGCCTCCAGCACTGCTATTACGACTACACAACCACGAGTTCTTCTTCCACGGCGGGACCTGGTGGTTCACGGCGTCGCCGCCGCACTGGGAACTACTGAGGCCGGAGATTTTCCGGTGGACCAGTACGGCCTTCTCTTCTCTCATGCTTGAGCTTGAGCTTGAGCAGAGCGCGAGAGGAAGAGATAAGGAAGTGCAGAGTCAGGTAGTTGCAGAGAGGTTTTGAGGGGGTTTTCTGATTTAGTGTGTGACGGTCTATTGAGATTTTTTGCAGTGATCCAATCAGATGTTGTTTCGCGAGAATTGACTCTTGACTTTTAGTTTTATGCGAAGCTTTGGCGGGAGTGGAAATGTGGTAGTCGAAACGGTGACGTTTGATCTTTCTTCCTTAAGATAAAAGTTATAGAAATTATTTTGGTATTCTAAAATAAATGTTATTATTATTATTTTTTTACCTTAATGTTATTATTATTTTTATTTGAAGCAAGTGTTACTTTTTTTATTTTGAAAAGAAATTTTTTTAATTTGATATATTTAAAATTGTATAGTTATGATGATGATATTACAATAAACTCTAAAAATACAAACAAACTTTTTAAAATGCCATTGAAAATTCATATTGAATAATTAAATTTGTATATAAAATATGACACTCATTGCAGGTAAAAAAAAAAAAATCAATAGGAATGTGACACTTATTTTGAGATGTTTGAAATATTATTAACGAGTTGTGACCTTCAATCATGTAAGCCACTAGGTGATCGGGCATTGGTATTCTGGGTTAGTTTGGGCTTTAATGATTGTGTGTGATAGTGTGATATACAATAATCAAATGTTGTGAAACAAACTTAATTAATTAAGTTAAACAAATGTCTTAATAAAACACGATTATTTGTTTAAAACGATTGATAAAAGCTAAAAAAAAGTTGTGAAATCTAACAAAATTTACCAAACTATTGAATCATATTCACCGTGATCAGCACACTCCTCAAATGTTATAACAAAAATGTGAGTAACTAATTAATATTATGGTGTGTTTGGGAACCCTTATTTGATTTGAAATGCTGGATTTGAGTCAAATGATGTGTTTGGGAACTTCAAGAATTTGGATTTAGATTTGAGTGAAATTCAATGGTATTCAAAACATGCCTAAAACATGAGATTTCAAATGACAGCTAATACCTTGTCATTTGAAATTATATGTTTTTCCAAACATTATATTTGTATTTGAAATA
>JAYMTH010000532.1:0-20208 GCA_036897465.1 Pelargonium australe
TTATTTATTTATTTATTATTCCTCTTGTCCTAAAACTTTTACCCCTAGAAATCTAGGATTTTAATTGTAATAAACAGTATATACCATGCTAGTTTAGTTTTTCAGAATTCCATATAATTACACATTTGCTTCATAAAGTGATAACTAAAACGTAAACAAAAACTACGAGTAATTGTGCAAGTGTGGAGTGTGTAAGCACTGGCCATTTTTGTTTCCTTTGCTTGGATGCTACTATTGCTTAATGGATATTTAGGTTATGTACATATATCTTCTTATGGAATGTTTGCATTACCATTTGGTTTTTCTATGAGCTTCTTTACAAGATAAATATATTTTTTTTTTGTCTTGCAGGCGGGTTGGAACATGGATGGTATCAAATTTTACAGAAAACAAAAGCAAAGCTATCTTGGAGGGGCCCATTTGTAATGGGACTCAAGTAATTGGATGGCACATCAATCAACCTACTAGGAAACTATGTAGATTCCATGCTGATATGTCTGGGTTTGCTTTCAAGAGTACCATTCTTTGGGATCCAAAGAGATGGCACCGACCCACTCTTGAAACTATTAGACAGATTGACACTGTCAAGAAAGAGTTCCAAGTTAGTCCCTTCTTTTGGTTCTTCTCTGATACCCTTGTTGTCAATATAAATACATGGCATACTCTTATTGTAGATGATAATGCATCACCTAGCCTATTTTTTCTATTTAACTAAAAGAGAGCAATACTGGTTGACTTTTAAGAATGCAAAGGAATCTGCACTTTTGGAAAGAAAAAAAAAATAGTGCTGTGGAAGTGAATTGATTGTCATGCCCTCACTAAAAACCTAAAGGCACCATACTGATGATGTAACCTTCTTTATGTTTCTTTCTTTTATTTTCTCAGACGAGAACCTCTTGAGATGTCTTGATTACCAACTTGCATTGGTTTTAGCTTTGTTGTATAAGCTTTATTGATATGTATGTGCAGGCCACCTTATTTATTGAAAAACTTGTCGAGGATGAGAGCCAAATGGAAGGCTTACTGCACGGCTGCTCAAGAGTCATGGTTTGGCGTTCTCATCTTAAATCATTTTCTTCCTTCTATCCACATCAATGGTTGATGAAGAATAATCTAGATGCCATTGCCCCACTAGCATGAAAATCTTGATGTGAGGGTGAGTTCTCTGATTTAGTTTATTTATGTTCTTCCATGTGCTTTTTATGTTTCCCATCTTTTTATCGCTTTGAAATTTTCAACTATAAATGTTCGAATGCACCCTCTAAATAATATATATCTATTACTTTTGTTAAATGTATTTGGCACCTCTATTGGCTTCATTGAACAAATTTGTTGTGAAATGTCAGGATGGTCAATATCCATATGAAAATAGAGGAGGGACACTGCATTAATGCATCTTGGGGCTTAATATTTGCTTCCCCTCCTCTTTTTCTCATTGGGGCTTAACAAATATCCTTGCACATAGCAATTGCTCTCCGTATTGTTGATCAAGATTCAAGCCGTCCAAATATCACTGAGCTGCTTAGGAAATGGATGCTCCAATTGCAAACCATCCTCTTGTTTAGAAAGATCCCTGACTCCAGAAATGTCAGTATTTTATCCTCTCTTTTTCTTTTCATGGTGAGCCAATTTCTAGTGTAATACTGAAATCAATTTTGAATAAATATATTTTGCTTTTCCTACTTTTTCCTTGGTAATTTATTGTTATGATTGATGACTCAAATGGTATTTGGTAAACCATAGTTGTCATTAAAATTAAGTATTGATGACAAATGTATATACAGAGGCATTAGGGATTAAAGATATATTCTGTTGATACAATTTCTGGTTTATTTTCATACATCTCAGACAATATCAGCCAGTTTTGAGCACTCCATTTATCACTCTTATTTTCTCTTTGATAGTTGATACTATATGATACCACATATTTTCAACCATGGCTTTGTTACAGAAAATTACATCTTCTTTGCTGATTGCTCTGTGAGCTAGCTGTTTGTCCATGTACAATACAAGTAACTTTTCTTACCAGAGGACGTCGATGTAGGAATTGGGGAAAAACCGGCATAGCCCTTGTCTGATTTTGCCAAGCATATTTTGGCTACATAGTCAAAAAGCTCATTGTCTCGGACAAAGGGTTGCGCTGCATATTCCTCAACCGGCATCCACTGAAGTCATATAAAACACAACAATGTTATTCACTTATAATGATTGTTCCACATTTGTTGGTGAATCTGAATCATCTTTGATTCATCTTCATTTTGAAAAAGGATACCTGGGCTGCCTCAACCTCTGAAAGCTGTGTTTGGATGTCGTAGGAACGTGGTTGCAACATGCAAACGAAGAACAAATCTGATTTTCGGAAAAAGGATTGGTGGCTTTGCCTGTAATGTAAGCAAAACCAAGAAGTTGTGAACAAATCTACAAACTGTTTATAGATGCAAAAGCATAAATGGCTTACCTAAATGCCAAGACTTCCACAAATTGTGTGTCAATCTAAAGCAAAAACAAAAGTTGAGTGTTAGCAATAGCATGTGAGGACATGAAAGTGAATTACTAGTGTATTTGTGTTACTTACTCCAGTCTCTTCTTTAACTTCTCTAACAGCAGCTACACAAACATCCTCCCCCTGAGATTGCAGCTTTTTCAATTAAATTTAATGCTTCTTTAATTAGATGAAACACCACAAACCCACAATGCATTGCACATTTTTGCACTCTCACCTCATTCACAACCCCAGTAGGAAACTTCCATATACCTGTACCTCCAAACTTGCCACCTTTCTCCTGAACTACAAGCACCTACACAACCACAGCTAGGTAAATTCAAGAACTTTCAAAAGGAAAAGCTTTTGAATAATCAATCCTTTGCGTATCAGATTAAGCTTTTGGGTTTAAAGCGATTTAACAATCATGAAACATCAGCTTATGTACAGACAATCTCTTTCAAATTAAAACCAGATATCCCAATAAGTCCCTAGTTCCTCAGTGATAGCAGAACAAGCCAGAAGAATTAAGATAACTGAAGAAGGAATGAAACCTCTCTCTTGTCGTTCATGACAAAAGCGCCAATACCCACTCGATGCGAAGCATTTACAGGAAGAGTGTTCATTGTTTCTGGAATCCAATACACAAGCATCAAGTAATCTGGTTCTGCATGGTGGTACCTGAAACCCTCCTGCATGGAAAATATGTCAGCTGGTTCAAATGAAGTTATATTATTATACCACTATAGGATCTTATAGATTAGCTTAGATTCAACATTGGAAATAGATGTTTACCTTTACAGCAGCCTCTACAAGATTTACAAGTTCAATAGGCAATTTGATCCAAACACCCTTCTTCCCCTGAAACAAACATATCATAAATTTGAGGACCAAGTATTCAACCTTGCAGTTTTCTAGATTAATCTCACAAAACAAGAGCATGATAAAAAATGCTAGGAAAAGCTACCTGTTGCCTCCATTGTGCTATTGATGCCCCAAGCAAAGAAGCAAACACTTTGGACTCCATAGGTTCTTCCAAGTGAACTCTGACTCCTCCATATAGATCATCAACTCCATCAAGCAATTCAATTTGTTTTGCTTCAACCTTGTCTTCAGTCATCACTGTCAAAACAAAAAGTTATGTTTTTCTTTTTCCTACCAAAACCTTGATTAAATTAAGCAAAAAACATACAAATTAAGGATCAGAAAGATGAGAGGATGGTGTATCAGTAAATGGGTACCTTCTGAATTTCAAAAGCAAGTGGAGGATAAAGCAGGGTCTGCTCCAGAAAATGCTAAAAAGCTTGTATTTGCAAGAAGAATAGGGTAATTATAATTAAGTTTTGTGGAGATGATCCTCATCCTCTGCATGACATAGTTTTATACAATAAGAGATCTTATTAGCCACATTTTTGTCCACATTTTTGTGGTGATGCAGGCTTTGAATGGTTCTTGGGTACTGGTTGCAAAGAAATTGCCTTCCTTTTTGTCCTTTCTTGATTATTTTTTTGAAACAGTCTTTTCTTGAAATTCTGAGTTGTTGATTTATAGGCAAATGGTAGGTACTAGTCTTGACTATTGAAGCTCACCAACAGTTTCTCAAAGTCAGTCTTAGTAGCACTGATTGATAGCAAAATCTGAAAGTTCTCAAACTAGCTATTGAGCTCACTTAGGTGACATCATGTGTTGATTTTCTAAATACTCAAAATACTCTTAAAACATACTGAAGAAGCCTTACCAGAAATATGCAAGATTAATACTAGAAAAACCGGACTACAAAACATTTTTCCCCGTAAGATTGAAGAAGTCATTAGATTACTATAAAAATATACGTGAAATCAACTCAAAAAACACAAAACTGACATTCGTAGGCAAAATCATTTTTTTATTTATATTTTTTTTTTAATAAAAACTTATGTCCTGGCTGAAAATTGTTATTTATGCTTATTATACATACAAGATAACGTGTAAATATCAAAATTAGACTGGTCTTGTTGCCAGTGCTGCAAAAATAGTATATGAACGTTGAAACAATGTATGTTTGGTCAATATAATCAATGGCATGTCCTAAAAATGAACAAAGTGAAACTTAAATTGTTACTGAAGAAAAAATAACCATTGAAAAAGAAAGATGACAATTTCCAAATTGGTAGTTTTCTTTTCCTAATGAAAGAAAGGTCCAAAATCATAGCATTCAGTTTGCAATTTTTGTTATTTTTAAATTTTAGGATATATTTAAACAAAAGTTTGATGCTTGTCCTTGGTAATTATGTAATTTAATTATTTTTATTTTTCTTGAAAAAATTAACAATACAATATGTGAGAAAATGATGTTATAGTGGTTTTGAAACCATTCCATCTACTTTCATTTTCAGACAACATTTATGTGGCATAACCAATTCTAATTATTAAACCTCACAATGATATAAGCATAGATTAATACAAAAGTTCAAATCACTTAACAGCTAGTTAAAGCTGCTCAATTAATTTATGAATTTCCAGAAAAAATGTATCAAGTTAAACTAATCTAGAACTCACTAATAAGAATGTTCAATTAATGAATTTGAAAATTACAAGTGATAATAGAGGAAAATAATTCATTAGCAAAGAATCAACATTCAACATAAATTGAGGAGTTTTTATTTTTTTTAAAGATAATTTGAGGAGTTAAAAAAGCAAAATCTAATTTAATGAATTAAATTCAACCGATGACACGAGAAATACTTCACAATTTTTAAAAACTTAGATCGCGAAGCTCAATAAAGACATTAAGGTTTTTAGTTATAAAGAAACCAAAGCCATAGAGCTTTGGAGGATTTGGGTATAGATGACTCCAATTAAGACGCTTAAATTTTATTCTAAAAAAATGACGGTGAATCGCATTTTAGTTCAAATACTTAAAAGAATAAACAATGATGAAAGCGTTTTCTACGTCTCCGAGATTAGGGCTATACTATGCATGATTGATATCCAATTTTTTTCATCAAACCCCCAAATTTAAGAAAATGATAATCTGATAAGTTGAATTCACAAGGACAAATTAAGATTTTCAATGAATAGAGTCACATTTTTATTGAATTCATAAAAAGTTGACATGAATCTGTATTGTACTAGTTGCATTCTTATCAATAATATGTAATAGTAACTTATCATCATTTATTATTATTATTTTATTACCAAAAGAATCATATGGCTATTGTTTAAAATTAAAACTAATGTACAAGAGGCAAATGAACAGTCTAGACTTCCTCTATAGTAAATGTCATAACAAAAATGAAAAAACTAAAAAAGGGAAAATGGTAAAAGGCATGAAAAGACTATTTTGTCCAAGCAAAGAAAGCCTTGTCACAAAGTGTTACTAGAGAATCATAGAGGCATTTATGTCAATTCAACCACCGAGAATCCTCAATGCATGTTGGTAATTGCTCACTTTTGTATTGTATGTTCTCTTTAAAACCCAACAAAGAAGAAACAGAGAAATCACACAGCTCTCTCTATCTGAATAACAATCCCAAGAAAGAGAGGAATTTTCAGAGCAAAGCAGACATGTCTCTGGGTTATGCACACAAGCTCTCTTACACAGAAGATGTGGGGACTGTGGGAATGTCTGAGATTTTCGACCCACCCCACGTTTTGGAGCAAAAAGTATATAATTTTTTTGCTTTTTAAGTTCTGTTCTCATTTGTTACAATCAATTTTTGTTTGCTTTGCATGGGTCATTTGTTGCTGGTTTATTATCCTTTGCTTGTTGTTGGGTGTTTTTTTGCTTGTTCTGTTGGATTGGAACCCATGAAATGAATTTGGAGATTGAATTGTGCATTGCCTCTTGATGGGTGTGCGCCAATGTTTATGATCATTCATGTTTGTGTGGAAAGTTTTGATTTTTATGTTCTTTTCCCTTGTGTGTTTGTGTTCAGACAATCTAATCATGTTTGTTCAAAGAGTGCATGGTTTCATTTTGTTTGTTTTTGTTGAATTGGTGATGTTAGATACTGATGAAGAGTCCACATGGATGATTTTGGGAGCATATTTTATGATGGTCTTTTTGAGTAAAGACATCATGTTTTAGATTATAAATGTTGAGAAATTAGTGTTGATCAAATATGGGTTAGCGGCTAAGAACACCAGTGGATAGTGGAAACCCAAAAGGATGTTAAAATGGGTAGGAGCTATGGTTGATGGAAGACTATAAATATAAGTAGCTTATGTTCATTTATTGGAGTTCCTGCTACTTTGCTTTAAGAAGAGACAGTTTCCACTTGCAGCATTTTCTTTAAGATTTATGAATTGAATTACTCACCAGTTAAGGGTTAGATTTAATGTCTGAACTAATGCTAGTCAACTGGTTTGGTGACAAATGAGTCTTTCCAGTAGAACTATTAGTTTAGTTGTGTCGCGGTAGACACTGTTTGGTATGCGGAACAAAACCAAGCTTCGAGTGGTAATATGAGTCTGTTATGTTGTCACAGATAATAGTCAAGATTACTGTTTTCACAGCGTCCTGTTCTATGTCGCAGTTAATTACTTCCACCGGTACCCATGTATTGAGAATGGGAATCGTCATTTCATTCTTGCATTATTAAATTCTTATGACCAAAATGGAAAAAAGCTATTCCATTCTTTTCCACTTTATATCCAATTCCATATGCAGAACAGTTAGGCCAACAATATTGTAAATTTCAGCTTTCATAAACTTGCTTTCTATATGTAACGGTTCTTTTGTAAATTATTTATGACATGTCATTTCTGTCATTAATACGCGCATCTTATAAAGTGAGAGTTGGTTATAACTATTCAAGTAAATTCTGCAAGCAGAAAAAATATACTCTGTAGTTCTTTTTGCATTGAAGGAATATTTATCAAGGCCAAACAGTATGATTATTGGTTAAGTAGCTCCACTATTTACTTCTAACTTGTGTTGGTTCTGTTTTTTTGTTTGTTGAATTCTGTTTTTGGATTATCAAATATCCTTTTTTGTATTAAATTTTTGGATCTTCACATGGTTCTTCTCACCCAATTTACTTAATTTTCCAATGGCAGATTGAAATGCTTGCAGAAATGATACAGCAGGTGAAAAAAATTCTCGGACCCTATCATCTCTTTTCCCCCACGATCTTTTTAGATAATGGTCACAAGATTGGTGTTGTTTAGCGTTGTTGGATATTTTGTTTGGCATTGCAGAGTAAGCATTTAGTAGCATTTACGGGTGCAGGAATATCAACTTCTTCTGGAATACCTGATTTTCGGGGCCCTAATGGAGTGTGGACTCTACAGGTGAAAACTAGGATATTTTATTTGTTATTTAATTTATATAAAATCTTCAATGAATTAATTCTGTGTTCTAGCCTGTAGCTCTTCTTCCCCATCCCCAAAGAAAAGGAAGCTGACCAAAATAGAAGTTAACTTTGATTATGATCTCATTTTGATAGTTTGTTTGGCTTCTTTTGTGTTGTGTGACAGCGTGATGGAAAAGCTGTGCCTGAAGCCTCTTTGCCATTTCACCGTGCAATGCCAAGTATGACTCACATGGCTTTGGTCGAGCTTGAAAAGGCTGGACTTTTGAAGTTTGTCATTAGTCAGGTTAATTCATTTGTTTCCGGTTGTTAAATTTTCTACTGTATTTTAGTTCATCTTCGAAGCTTCAAAATGGTTAATGGGATTTCAAATTTTAGCAAATGCGCTGCCAAAAAGATGAATACTTTTGCGAGGCAAAAATTAAAATTTCTGCCTATAGTTTTGCATGATTGAATTAATTCATCAAGCTTCATTTATGGATATCTCCATATAGAATCCTACGGTAATTAAAGTCATCACACAAAATTGGAATTTATTAAGTTTCTATAATTTATTTACTGTTTTCAATTACGCGTTGAAGACATCTTTACACAAGTGTAATGTATGCATTGAAGCACTAATGCATACCTACTACCTATTTGATTAGACCTAAAGTATATATGAATACAAATATTTTCAATCTTTGCCAACAAGAAGTTGGTGTTATGGAGTCTGATCATTGGTATTCAAATGATCCTTATGCTGATTGTCACCTTTTGAATACAACTCTTTTAATTTCTGATCATCGGTTGCGTGGAAGGCTGGATCAGTAATTGTTTATCCGATTCTTTTAATTTTCAGAATGTGGACAGTCTCCATCTCCGATCAGGATTACCTAGGGAGAAACTTGCTGAGTTGCATGGCAACTCATTCAGAGAAATGTGCCCTACTTGTGGAGTGGAGTAAGATACAAGTTTTTATCTTTGATGTTTTCTGTTACTTTCTGGTTTGATCTAAGCCAATATATGTGTTCCATTAATAATATATGGTACTACACCATATACACGTGAAACACAAGAGTCATTTTGAATGTTCAAATGATTACATTAAAAATATAGGTATTTACGAGATTTTGAGGTGGAGACAATTGGCATGAAGAAGACACCTCGGCGTTGTTCAGATGTGAACTGTGGGGCTAGACTTGTGGACACTGTTCTTGATTGGGAGGTAATTATCTCTTTGTTTTACTTCCTCATATTGTCCTTGATGATAGACAACATAATTTTCCTGGACCAGTTATGTTGATTTCCATTGTTTGGTTAACAAGTGCTATTATAAGCGAAGCACTGCTATTGTGAAAGCCTTAAGCATTGTTTGGTCCTACCATGCAAATTTTTGTTTTAAGGGTTACAGAAACAATCTTTGTCTAGCGTTGTGGTACTCAAGTTTGTTGGCAGCATAGTGACGACAAGATTATAATTGGTGCGGGCACTTTTGTCCATTGATTCTACTTTCCAGAAAGAGCAGGTTTTAACAAACACCTAGCCATTCCAAAACAACGATTGGGCCGGTTACATGAACTCCTTAGTAAAACTCATTGGAATCTTCTGCTCATATCCTCATCCATTTCATCCTATTTAATGCTATCTACTCTACTAAATGATGTATTTTCATGTTTTTTTTCTCACTAATTTCCATATTAGCTTAGCCCTGCATTTTTCGGTGAATCTTTTATTTGCAGGGCACTATTGGTAATTAACCCTTAATTTCATTATCAAACTAATGAGAAGTTGAGAACCGTTACATTGACTTAAAAAGTTAATCTTGGATTGAAAGATATATGGAGTTTACGTTTCTGCTTTGGGTTTGTTCAAACAAAACGTTGGGGTATTCTTTGAGTTCTACGATAATAGTGGACTATCTAACATTGAAGGTTAATGCACATAGTTTAATTGGATTTATGAATAAACCAGTGCAGATTTAATGATGTAACATAGTAGGTTAATGCAAAATGGTATAGTTTTGGTGATTTTACTGGATTTATCTTTAGTAACTGTTGGAGAATGTTGCACATGATCTAGATAATTTAGGAGCATCTTGGAAAAGTTCAAACTGCTGATAGTTAGTTCAACCCTTTCATTGTAGGATGCATTGCCCTCAAAGGAGATGAATCCAGCAGAGCAGCACTGTCGGATGGCTGATGTTGTCTTATGTTTGGGATCCAGGTTAGACTCACAAATGTCATAAATGGTTTTCATATGAATGACATTGTTTATTTCTTTCAATAAGCCATCAGTTAAAAGAGTCATATATGAATCTGATGTGCTCAGCATTGTTAAGGTCACATGTAAAAATTTAAGGTTCTTTTGGTCGCTAAAATTCATTCTTGTACATATTAATCCTAATGTCTGAAGTAGGCGCACAGTCTGTGGATTGGCTATTAAAAAGTATAGGCTTCTGTGCAGTTTGCAGATTACCCCAGCTTGCAACCTTCCTTTGAAATGTCTTCGTGATGGGGGTAAAATTGTCATAGTAAATCTTCAGGTTTTTCCTTACCTCCTCCTATCTCATCTATGTGTTAACGTAGCATCCTAATTTGATTGTTCACCATTAACGTTGTTAGTTCTTAGCATGTTTTGTTTGTTTCTGCAGGCAACTCCTAAAGACAAGAAAGCCAGTTTGGTGATCCATGCACTGGTTGACAAGGTATAGTTATAATTTAAGGACTGACATAGAATTTGCTTAGCATTCATTATTTGTAATGTGTTGAATGAACAATGAGTAAGATTTCGTAATATACGTATATAGGCCATCTTTTATTTGTGCTAACACAGTCCATTACTCTATCTTAAATGTTGCACTGAGATTTATAGATGTGATAGTCATGGATTTTGTTTACAATTTCTTTATTTGGGTTTCCTTTAACTCCCAAACTTCCGTTCACTTGCAAAGCTACCCCATTATAGCATTACACCAAAAAAATCGGTGTCAGCAAATTTTGTGTCTGACATGAATAACAGGTGATTGCAGGACTTATGCACCGTCTTTGTCTGCGGATTCCTCAATATGTCCGGGTCGATTTCTTCCAGATTAGTCTTGTTCAGTTATTCAGACTTCCAGGTAACTTCACAAATTTTATGTACATTATACATGTTATTTGGTATATAAGTAGATTCTATTGATATCTGTAGCATCTGAATTCTGGTTTCCCTGCTTAAGCAGCGGGAGGGCCAGACCGCCACTTGATTTTGTATACGCCTTAATTTATATTTTATTTTTATGTTATTATCTTCCTGCCTTCTTGAGAACGAGATGTCATAATTCGTTTACCTTTATAAATGGAATTCCACCATATTTTACCTCTTCACATAAACTCATAAATTGAGGAAATGTCTAATGCTGCTTAAGATGATGAATTTATGATGCATCAATGTCCAATGCAGAGAAAAAATATGTTAAGTGGACCCTTCGCTTAGAGAGCATACATGGTCAGAGAGCTCCTTTGGCTTTCATAAAATCAGTTGAGGTAACTATCTCTGCGTGGTTCTAATCTTCTCGTAGTGATAATCTCCTTACAACTAGTTATGGTGAAAGAGTATTATTCTTCAAGATCTTCATTTTGTTGGTTGTACGTATTTGCTTCAAATTTGTATTTATTTTCTCTGTTTTTCCTTGGGGTTGCTGTTTACTTGATATTTCCTTCATAATATAGGTTTCATTCTCAGACAGGCCAGAGCTTAAAAAGGCTGTTTTACATCAGCAGCCATTCATGCTCAAAAGGTATCTTCTTTAGGATAATAGCACGCAGTAGTCAGTAGTTATTATATTAAAGCTTTGACGATAAGATTGAAGCTTTGGATGTTGCTTTTTAATGTGTTAGGTGTAGAAATTAGAATTTGTAACCAAAACTTTGTTTATCGATCGTCATATGCATTTTCAGAATTTAGTTTTACAGTGATTAATCTCTATTTTTCACTTGTGCCTCAGGGAAATGCTTAGAACTAGACCAATTACAATAGTCCTGAAACTGAATTTTAGTGATGGTTGTGGGTGTCAGTCTGCCACTATTGAGCTCCCGGTCAATTTTCTGGTAAGAATCTACATTCCTGAATCGCAACTCGTACTAAACCTGGCTGTCATTTCTTTCAGCAAATAACATGTTCCCGGAATAATTTTGGAGATCAGAATTGAAATTCTATGTAAGTGTTGAAGCAAGCAATAAATAAGTGGTTTCTCATATACTGCAGGCTCCTGCTGACCGTGTTGTCCATGATAAAGACGTCGTGGCCGAGAAGCTGAGGAATGCAGCGATTGAACATCAGTGCTGTGGACAGATTTCACTAGTTGAAAGGAGGAGTCTTTCTTCTCCAGATAAGGGAATTGAGGTCTATGCCATTGCCACCGACATTGTTAGCTACAACAATAGCTTTGACGATATTCCCAGGAGTAGTGGCCATTTGGCGAAAAGACAGAACAATTGCATGAGCAGCACTGAGATGTCTTTGAAGAAGCTAAAATGCCATTGACTTGCATAAGCAGCAATGAGAGATGTCTTTGAAGGATTTACTTGGGTTCTGTATATGATATAGGATTACAAGTTAATACTGCAGAAATCTAGACTAGATAATTTTTTGGATCCCAACACCTGGTCTGGTCTGGTCTGGTCTGGTCAGCCAAAATATGAACATGAAACTAGGAAAGTTGTTACAGTTGAAATAAATGTTTTAGAGAGTCAGACAAGTACAATTGCAGTGCAAAAATAATGCTTTTTATGAAGACTTTGTGATTGTGTTATGCATGAGAAGTGCAGTGTGTGTTTTGGTAGCTTCCTGGCTGTTTCCTCCTACTTGCTATGTTGTTTAATGTAAATGTTGCAGAGGGCTAATCAAGTCTTCCCTTGGACATAGTCTATTCAATAGCATCTATTTTCCACCTTCCACATTGTTTCCTACCCTACTGCTCTGTCATAGTAATGAAAAATGATGTTCTATGAAGGCTAGGAAGAGTTTGAGAAAGCCGGCACAAAAATGGCAGATGGTGCTGTCAACTTCCTTATTCACAAACTCTCCACCATCCTGTTGCAAAAAGCATCATTGCTCGGAGATGCTCACGACGACGTTGAAGAAATCAAGCTGGAGCTAGAGAGCATGAAGGCTTTCCTGAGAGATGCAGAGAGAAGAAAGGAGATGATTGGATGTGAATCAGTGCAAACTTGGGCAAGGCAGGTGAGAGAAGTTGCCTATCAAGTTGAGGACTTAATAGATGAGTTCATGCATTACAAAGACAGAGATGCAGGTGGGAATTATGGGATCAAGGGTACTTTCTTTGACCTTGTGACCCTCCCTAAGAACATCACTACAAGGTACAACTTTTCTTCAAAGCTACAAAAGATCAAGGTCAAGGTTCTTGAGGTCTCCCACCGAAGTAAACGATACGAATTCGCTAGGATCGATGGAGGGAGGAGTGTAATTGCTGCAGCTGATCATAGTGTCCAGAAATATGCAGAGCCATCAGTTTCTGTGGATGAAGATCATGAGATGGTGGGGATGAAAGAGGACACAGAGAAATTACTTGGATGGTTGACTGATGATGAACCTCGCCGGACTGTTATTTCAATTGTGGGAATGGGCGGTCTTGGGAAGACCACTCTGGTCACCAGGGTCTACAATGACCAAATCATAAAGAGGCACTTCCATTGTTGGGCATGGATAAATGTGTCTCAAGCCTATGGAGTTGAAGAGATATTGCGTAGTCTGATCAGAGAATTGTTGGAGGAAAATCAACAGATGGCTCCAAGTAACCTGGGATCAGTCAAGTATACTCAGCTTGTGGGTATGCTCATTCAGCATTTGCACCTAAAAAGGTATATTGTTGTTTTAGATGATGTGTGGAGTATAGATCTTTGGAGTAAAATTCGATGTGCATTTCCTAATAATAAACATGGAAGCAGAATCATTCTCACAACGAGAAACACGAATGTACCTGCCTCAGTAGGAATTGGAAGCTGCATTCATCGCCTCGAGCCTCTTAAAGAGAATGATGCTTGGACTCTCTTTTGTAACAAGGCTTTCTTGAACGATCCAGATCGCTCTTGTCCCAAAGAGCTGGAAGCTTTGGCTAAGGAAATATTGGAGAAATGTGAAGGCTTGCCTCTTGCAATAGTAGCTATTGGAGGTCTCATGTCATCAAGAAGGAAGACTGCTATGGAGTGGAACAAAATCTATAAAAGCCTGAAATGGCAGCTGGACAACCATGCCATGCTTGAAGGAGTCAAGAACATCTTGTTGTTGAGTTTTGATGATCTGCCATTCTACCTAAAGCACTGTTTCTTGTATTGTTGCGTTTTGGGTGATGGTTATCCAATTAAAAGGAAGAAGCTGATCAGGCTTTGGGTTGCAGAAGGGTTTATCAGAGAAAGAAAAGGGCTGACAATGGAGGAGGTAGCAGATGAGTACCTAACTGAACTTGTTTTTCGAAGCATGATTCAAGT
Organism: Pelargonium australe; assembly: GCA_036897465.1. NCBI lineage: Eukaryota > Viridiplantae > Streptophyta > Magnoliopsida > Geraniales > Geraniaceae > Pelargonium > Pelargonium australe. The sequence goes on from JAYMTH010000532.1 coordinate 14,247, forward strand.
CATAGAGACTAATGATGGTGGCAGAGTGAAGACATGTCGTGTCCATGATGTTATGCGAGAACTGGCTATGTCAACTTGCGAGAAAGAGAACTTTTGCACAGCTTATTATGGACGTGAATCAAGGCTGCAAGGGAAAATTCACAGCTTATCAGTTCATAGTAGTGGTGAAAGCATCCAATTGAGCAAGAGTATGTCGCGCCATCTTCGCTCTCTTTTTGTCTTTGAAACTGATGAGTGCTCTCAGTTTTCTCTGAGTGTAGTGTTACCAAAGCTCAAGTTACTGAGGGTCCTTGAAATACCAGGAGTTCCTATTGAAACAATACCAAAAGCATTGGTTGAATTGTTCAACTTAAGGTATCTGAACTTGAGAGAAACCAAGATTAGGAAGCTTCCCAAATCAATAGAAAAGCTGAAGAACTTGCAAACATTGGATGTTAGGAAAACTGATCTGGTGAGTCTGCCAAGTGGAGTATCCAAGCTGCCAAAGTTGAGACATCTCTACGTGTACCGCAACAACAATCCGAGCTTTGCAACCTCAAAGTTCACAAGCAGTATGCAAGCTCCGGCAGGACTATGGAATGCTCAGAGCTTACAGACTCTAACATGCATAGAAGCTGAGGAAGAGCTAGTTGGACAACTTGGGAACTTGACTGAACTCCGAAGGCTAGAGATAACAAACCTAAGAGATGCTGATGGGCCAAGGTTGTGCAGTTCAATCCAAAACATGACAAGCCTCCTTCATTTAGGTGTAATGTCTGTTAGAGGAGAAGAGCTGAAGATAGATGATTTGTCTCTGCCACCATTGTTTCTTCAGAAGCTGACGCTGGCTGGACGGATGAGTAGTTTGCCTCATTGGATCAAGTCCCTAGCAAACCTCACCCATCTGCATCTATCTCATTCCCATCTCCAAGAAGATGTCTTTTCTTCTCTTTGTTCATTGTCAAGTCTTGTGCTCCTTGAGCTTGACAGAGTATATGATGGGAAGTGCATGCACTTCAAGGCAGGATGGTTTCCTAGACTCCATAAACTGAAAATTGTAGAGCTTGTGCAATTGGAGAATGTTGAGGTGGAGGTAGGTGCATTGGCCAACATCAAAGAGCTGTATTTAGTTTGTTGCAAGCAGCTAAAAGAGCTTCCTCAGGGGATTGAGCATTTGATTGGCCTACAGAAGCTGCACTTGGAGGAAATGCCTGAGCAACTGTTACAGAGACTGCAAGATGATGGAAGTGAGGATCAAACTAAGGTGAATCATGTACAAACTATCAATTGGGTGTTCTTGAGAGAACAAAGTCGGGTAGTTGAAACACTTCGCTTTTCATGTGTAGAATAAGTACTTTTCAATTTCTGATTCCAGTAGCAATTTTGTGACCAAATTTGATAATTTTGTACATATGATTTGATGTCTCTCCAAAAATACATATGTTTTTAATCTTTCTGCTTTCTATGCTGTTAGCCAACTACAGCACTGTTTACTTATCACAACCATTCCCCAATTCTCTAATCATTTCAACATCTCTGTTTGCTTTCCATTGACATTTCCAATTCTTTAAATTCAACATTTCTCAGTGATTATTGATTTGTGTGTGAACCTTTTGAATATTATTTCTATCTCTAAAGTTGAATTCTATGTTGTCACCACTCCCACATCTTGTAATTGGTTGACAAACGCACCATTATTAAAACTGATTAAGCTTAGAAAAAACCAACCAACCAACCCATTTTTCTAACATATCCGCTTATAGAAACTGTATAGATGCTCAAGTCAATCCTTCCGGCTAGCTGTCTCTCATTGAAAACAAGAAGCACAACAAACCTATTTTACTATAAGAGTTCAATAACTTCCATGAGCCAAATATAGTATTCAAATTATAATATCATTCATGATGCTTTGCTTCATCATCTTCTTGTTCTCACTTTCACATCTTGCTGTTGCTTCTGCTATTGATCATCCTCATCAGCTCTGCCTCCATCGCGACAGATCCGCCTTGTGGGACTTCAAGCAAAGCTTAACCACTGACAAGAGCAAGTACTCCTCCAAGATCAAATCATGGAAGCTTATTGCTGATTGCTGCTCGTGGGATGGCGTGGAGTGTAACGAAAGAACCGGTCATGTGATCGGTCTTGATTTGAGTAGCAGCTTCCTCCAACGCTCTTTAACCTCCAACAGCACCCTCTTCAATCTCCTCCACCTTCAGAAGCTCAACCTTGCCTATAATGACTTCAATTCCTCTCACATACCATCAGCAATTGCCAATCTTTCAAGCTTAACACATCTCAACCTCTCTCATTCTCATTTTTCGGGACAAGTCCCTTGGCAGATTCTGCATCTCTCCAATTTGTCTTCCCTTGATCTTTCAGGTAATGCTTTCTTGAACTTGACCTTTTCTTCATTGTCCTGGCTTGCTAGCCTTTCAAAACTCAACCACTTGGGCCTCAATAATGTGGGGATAAATGGCCAAATATCACCTTGGCTTGCAAACCTCACCCAACTTGTTGAGATTGACCTAGGCTCCAACCACTTGGTTGGAAACATTCCTGTTGAGTTGATGAGCCTAACACAACTTGCTAGTTTGTTACTAGGCTCTAATCAACTCACTGGTCTAATTCCATCTTTTCTTACAAGCATGACCCAATTGCAGAACCTAGATCTTTCTCTCAATGGATTTGAAGGTTCAGTTCCTAACTCATTTTCTTATCTCCACAACCTGCAATCTCTTGACTTGTATTCAAATAACTTGAGTGGTATGGTTGACCTACACATGTTTCACAACCTTAAGGCACTGTCTACACTTGAGTTATCATCAAACAACTTGTCCTTGATAGTTAATAGTTCTGATTCTGATGTCTCCAAGCAATACAAGTTCCTAGGATTCGCCTCGTGCAACTTGAAAGAGTTCCCTGCTTTCCTGCTCAACCAAAACAAACTGCGGTGGCTGGATCTTTCCAACAATGAGATTCATGGTGAAATACCAAAATGGATTTGGAACACAAGCATAGGGACTTTGGATTTCTTTAACATTTCTCACAACTTCTTGACAAGCTTTGAGGATCAACCGGCAATCCTTCCATGGACCGCGCTACGCACTTTTGATATAAGTCACAATATGCTACAAGGTCCCCTCCCAGTCCCTCCTCTCTCCACCAATTTCTACTTGGTCTCCTACAACAGATGGACTGGAAAAATGTCACCCCTTTTCTGCAGTTTGACTGATCTAATAGCTTTTGATGTGTCCTACAACAACCTGAGTGGTATGGTACCACAATGTTTTGGAAGATTGAGCAAGTCTTTATCAATTTTGAATCTACAAGGCAACAACTTCAGTGGGCCAATTCCTCATCCATGGATGTATGGATGTGTCCTGAAGATGATAAATTTGAGTGAGAATCAATTCCAACATAAAGTCCCAACATCATTAGTAAACTGCACAAGGCTTGAGTTCATTGATTTTGGAATCAATCAGTTAAATGGCACATTCCCATCTTGGTTGGCTGCTCTTCCTCAGCTGAGGGTACTTTGCTTGAGACACAACAGACTCTATGGTGTAATGAACAAACATAGCAATGTCTCGCAGTTTCGCCAGCTGAGGATCCTGGACTTGTCCTTCAATTGCCTCTCGGGCAAGCTACCATTCGTAGACTCCCAATATTGGAAATCCATGAAAATAGATGATGTTGATGAGATACTCACATACATGCAGATTCAGCTGCAAGGCGATTCGCAAGTAGTTGGTTCGCATAGTGCATACTATGACTTCACAATGAAGGTAACCAACAAAGGCATGGAAAGGGTGTACAGAAAGATCCCCAACATCTTCAGAGGCATTGATCTTTCCAACAACAAGTTTGAAGGGCACATTCCTGCATCCATTGGGGACTTAAAGGGTCTTCATTTGCTCACTCTAGGCGGTAACAGAATCACCGGGAACATCCCACCATCCTTGGCCAGCCTCAAAGAAATCGAATCGTTGGACCTTTCGGATAACGAGCTCTCGGGGGAGATCCCGGGGGATCTAACAGACCTCACATCCCTTTCATTTTTCAATGTATCCTACAACAACCTCGCGGGCTCTATACCGCGAGGGAACCAGTTTGGTACATTTGAAAACAGTTCATATGAGGGAAATGAAGAACTATGTGGAGATCCTTTAATGAAGAAGTGTGTGAATGCTGATATGACACCAGCACAACCTCCTCCTGATCAAGCTGAAGAAGAGGAAGATTCGGAGATGTTTGGTAAAATTGATCTGATAGTGATATTCACAGGTTTTGGAGGTGGCCTAGTTGTGGGCATAGTTTTGGGCAATGAGTGTGACAAGAGAAAACTATGTGGGAGGTTCCTTAAGTTTTTGCAGAGGAGGCACAACAGAGATCACAATGCTACATATTCTGTAACTTCTTATTTCACTTATTATGTGTACAAGATTTGGAGATAAAGATTTGCTTATTTGAGCTTTTGTGTCACTATACTTTACAACAATTAAGTACAAAACAATGAGTCAAATTTACACATTTTTGAAGGGAAAAAAAAGAAACAACTTTTATGGGTTTCTTGTTGTAATCTTGCAAATATCAAATTCCTCCCAAGAAAAGGATTGGGAACAGTGCTGCTACTCTCCAAATGCGTCCAACCAAGAAGTCCAGAAAGCTGAATGTGAATTGTGTAAATTTGAAAACTTGGAAATTCCCAATTCAGGGCCAAAATTCAATGAGAGACAATCATATGGGATCCAATTGCGCAGAACAGCCTGCTCTGTTCTCTATGGGTCCTCGGTTTGCTGTGTTTGGAGAGAAACAGAGTGTATATATAAATTAATTAGACATTACTTTATTGGTTTATGCACATCTCCTATGGAGACTTTGTGTTATTATTTTGTTTTTCCTGTTAGATCGGATGTGACTGTCACCAAATTTATATACTGTAATTGAAATATCAACTGATAAAGACAGATTTTGTCCTTTCATTTGGTATAACACATGATGGGAATATATATTTGCATTAATGTAATTTTACATTAATTAGTTTACCTCTATAAGAGTTTACTTATTTTAGATTGATAATAACTAAATAGTGATGGACGACGGTGGTCCGGCAGGGGGCCTGAGTGGTCGGCCCGATGGGGGGAGACAAAGGCGGGTTGGGGGCTCGGGCTCTTTAGGATTCGGAGAGATGTGGTGTCAACGGTTTTGGAATAGAGTCAGGTTCCAAAGCTGGCGTATAGTAGGTGGTCTGACTCAAAAGGAGGAGAAAAAAATCCGACTAGTTCGGCGTTGCAGGAAGCATCGGGATAAACCAGGATTAGCCTCAAGACCCTGATTTGCTTTAGGCATCACGTGCACAATTTATCTCACGGGAACTCACCTTAGTTAAAGATTGGCGCATAATTAGTATAGTTTTTAAGTTGTTTTTCTGTTTTCTTTTGCTTTCGTATTGTATTTTCGTTTTTGTTTGATTAATAAAGTCGATCTTTACAAGTTAAAAAAATTAATTAGTGTAAAATTAAATTGCAATAATTAAGAATACCCATTATTCATACATATGTTGTAGATATAATCATAGTTTTTATGAACTTTCTTTCATGCCATTAAAATAAAATTGCAATAATTAATTTAGCACAAACACAAAAAGTGAGTGTGATTTGATCTCACAAGGGACCCAAAACCTAGTATGTTCAGCGTTGTTGAAAATACATTGAGACCACAACAAAAACAAAAACAAGAAACAACAAATCTTGCAAACCCCAATAAATTTACTCATTTATATTTATAAAAAAAACACAAATAATATGAGTAAAAGCAAAGCATTGGTTCCAGTTCTTTGGCTTGGAACTTTTCCTTTGGCACCTTCTCCTCTCCCCTCGATGCCCTCTCTTAAGTCAAATCTTTTTAACGTTCTTCTCTCACAACTTTCATCAAACACCTTGTGAACACTCCACCACCATTACTCATATATATTTATATATAA